>QFET01003379.1:0-11999 GCA_003316355.1 Tuber calosporum
CATAACAATGATTGTACAAGTGTGCATCATGTGAAACCCCATGACTTCTAATGAGTCATAGTGCGAAATATACCAACCTTGTGACTCATAACTATGAGTCATGCGAAATTCTGCCTTGCTTAGTCACCAATCGTGACAAGTGCCTATATAAGGACCTCGAGGTGGCCTAAAGTTAGGACTCTTCACGCAACTATCTAAGTTCTTTCCTATACAATTACTTTACCTCTTTACCTCTCCGCTCCTCTATTGGCGTTGTTGGATAGGAACCATAGGGTTTGGCTATAAATACAAGGTAGGCATCAGACTAACAACAATAGTGGATCTTCGCCTAGTACTACTCGTTGCAATTGTACTCCTACCTTGGTGGCTGAGATTAGTGCCACGCCCCATACCAGACTATAAGGACAGCCCAGTTATATCCATCCAAACTACAGAGTAGTAGTTACCTGTTGTAAGTCAGCAGACAGCATAGGATCGTAACATTTGGTTGCGTCATCTAAGACCCACCTAACTACAAAACTCAGATTTTACCGACAACAACATCCACCTAGGAGAAGGAGAAATGGATACCTCAACACTTAGTCCGGAACTCGAAGAAGCACTTAACACTAACCTATCCTGAAGTTAGTCATATAGGACTGCAAGCCCAGTTACACCTGAACCTGACTTCCTAGCTCGATCCCTAGAACCCGAAACACCAAGACCATAAAGAATGTCTGGCCCAAGACCAGCAACAGACGGTGGGGGAGCAGGAATTCAACTTGCAGGATTCACAACTGCACAGTTCCAGGAAATGCTGAACCTGATCAACAATCAGCGAGAAATAACCAACAACCCAATCTAGTTCTAGAAACCCATTACCTTCCATGGCATAAGGACCAAATCACGACCCCTGTTAGTACAATACTAATTATACTTTGAAGCGACAAGAGAAACATGACATATAACGCATTACCGAAGTCAAAAGCCTCCTAAGGGACACAGCAGCAAGCTGAATAGCTCCATTAACAGAAGGACGCAAAATAGAGACTTGGACTACCTATGAGAAATTCACTGCAGCCCTCAAAGACCAGTTTGGGGATGTGGATGCAGAAAATGCAGCAAGCACAATACTCAACCACCTAAGGTAAGGCAAGGAACCAGTTAGTGAATACTGCAATGACTTCCGTATAACAGCCACGGAGGCCAATGAGGAGGATGGAGCATTGTGAATACAGTTCCTAAGAGGAATTAACCGAAAGGTCTAAGCTGCATGGGCTGTAGACCAGATAGAGGCTATGAATGTTGATGCCCTTGTGGCTGGAGGAATTGAGAAAGAAAACCGAATCAATATGTTCTAACACCTTCAAGGAAACAACAGTACCTTTATCCGACAATAGGAAATGCATAGAAATGATAATGAAACTAGGAGAAGGGGCAACAATACGGAAACCCGTGAAGAATTGAAGGACCTAGATGTGACGAAAAGACGCCCACGACTGAAACTCTCACGAGCAGAATTTACTAGAAGAAGGAACAACAAGCTATGCCAGGGATGCGCCAGACCAGGGCACAGATTCAGTGACTGCCGAAATGCAAGCGATTAGAAGGACTATGCTAGGCAGTAAAACAGCAAGACCAACAATAACTGCTGGAAACCAGGAACCAATCTGCACGAAAATGGAGACCCGAGGAGCACCTGATCAGTCATGAAAGGAAAAGCGTCGCTAGTAAGAGATGGGCTGTGAGACAAGACTACTAAAACCATTGGAATCGGCAACACCTACATGCACTTGCAAAAAACGGAAACATTTGAACCAGAAAAAGAACATACCATGGTCAAAATTCAATTACATGGCAAGGACAAGACAGTCATCATTTACGGCATGATTGACTCAGGTGCTACGGAAAACTTTATTGATAAAGAATTAAGCCAACGACATATCATACGAATGAAGAAAGCAAAAAATAAGGTAAATGTACCTTGCGGTTAGGGAGCCAAGGGCTTTGGGACCTATTACCCATATAGCCAAAGTACCTCAGGACATTGGCAGCCATAGGGAAGTGGCAACATTCCAAATCCCAGATTTGCCCAACCAGGAGGTGGTTTAAGGGCTGCCATGGTTAAGAAGACACAACCCCAAGATCGATAGGGAAAGCAACTAGATTACTTTTGATAGCGAGAGGTGTACAACAGTATGTATAGAAAACTCGCTAGCGGTGGACCTAGTCCTCAAAACAGAAGCTTTGGAAGAGAATTTAACTATTCAATGCTCCAAGATCCAGGCCAAGGATATCCATAACATCAAAACACAATGAGTACACGAAACAGCCACAATTCCTACCCAGGGATTATCAAGTGCAGCAGGACACAACCTGTATGCAAGCGAAAAAGTCAAGATACCTACAAACGACTGAAAACTTGTCAGTACCGGAATAGCCATCAAACTACAGGAAGGCACCTATGGGCGGAATGCTCCATGCAGCAGATTGGCAGTTCATTAAATGATCACTGTTAATGCGGGGTTAATCTACACTAACTATATTGCTTAAATCAGGACAGTGCTGGTTAACCTGGGAAAGGATGATTTATCGTCGAGCCAGGGAGCAGAATCGATTAATTAACATGCGAAAAGATTGTGATTGGACAATACGAAGAACTGGAGCAATTGGCTCCAACTATGAGAGGCTAAGCTGGGTTTGGAAGTACCCACAAACCAGATCGCCAAAGAATCGAGAAAAACAACATCTCAGCCACCTCTGTTAGGCACATAACTCCCACAAGGGCCCAGAGGAGCAGTTTGAGAGCTCTTGGCTTGAAACTCCACAGACTAATACCCCCCTCCGGCCCCGACGTTTGCCCCGGACGACAGCACTGGCGCCTTGTGCAGTTGCTCACAATCATAGAAAGAAGAAATATTGGAGCACCTCTCGTAACACCGTATACGTCGTTGTCGTCCGTCCGGCCGGATCCTGTCCGCAGGGTATATAAGAGGGCATCTCTGGCTACGCCTGGGGAAAAGAACCAAGCGATTACGTGAAGAACTCGCAGAGTTACATCCCGTTGAAGTCAAGAGACCAAAACAACATCCGGAAGCCTAGGAGGGAGTGGTATTCAGTCTATTCCGCAGAGAATAGTACCGAACCCCAAATGAATGCCTATCATAGGCAAACAAGCCTATCGGAACATGTTGATAAGGAGAGGCAGTGAAGACGAGAAGGCAATTGGGCCGATTGTGAACACAAGTCATCCTGAAAGCCCTCTGCAGAGCCGGATATCACGGCACGAAGCGGATTGGGTCGACAACCAAGTTTGCCCCTTGGTGTTCTAAGAAACGATTTGCAGATTCCAAACTGGACGGTCATAGATTATACAGCAGAACGAAGGTAAACATCTCTCACCGAGTGGGCCCACCCACCATCGGAGAAAGGAGAGCTCTGATCACACCATTAGCTGTGCGGGGAAGAGATTTTTCAGGGTCAAAGGGGGTTCGCTCTAGAATTCGAAGTAAGGAATTAGTTAGAAGATACATGGTTATAGGTAGATTTGATGTAGTCTGCAAACACTCAGACGCGGGATATAAACATTGTAGTGCCTCCCTGGCTTTACACCTCATCAAGCAACGGAGAAGAGATCTTATCAATATCATAAGTTTTACTCAAAATCTTTACCAACGAGCCTTCCTAGACAATCTCCGTTTACGAAGAAAGATTTAAGCTTAGTTTGATTCTCTTGCCCTTAGAATCAGCTACCCTTAACAGTATATTGATATTTCTCCTTGTTACCCAGGCTCAATACATGACTATCGGCTATCTGGAAGTCATTCCTCTGGAATCATACAAGCTCATAGTTGATACCACCCTCCTCGACGAGTCTAGTCTTGAACATCGCCTACCAAACATTATTACCTCTATCGAAACCCTCCTATACGACTCTCTTCCTGAGATCGAATTCCTACCGTACCCATACGAACCCTCCTGGTTCACCGACCCTAAACTTATACCGACACCTCAAGATTTCTCACAAATCTAGAAAGAACTTCACGGGCCATCTTTCCGTTGGCACCCCCTAGTTGACTACGACAGTGAGGAAAGTGGAACATCTAGTTCCTTTTCCTCAAACATATCCTTTACACCCTCCGTGTGGGGATTCGGAAGACACCCCCTGTCCTCCTAAACAATGTGCTCCCGACAATTGACCGTCGATACGGATAAGGCAATGTCCGGTATCAAAGAAGTTTCGCAGGTAGGGAGCGATCACGCACCTGGTCGCTCCAGATCACCCTAGGAACTCCACCACCTTTCACAGCCGAGTGGAGTCAGAAAGTCGGCCACAGGAACTCGATCAAGCACTCCATGTCCCCCCGACGCCAGAAATCCAGCTATGGAAAGATTAGCAGAACGCATAGGCCAGGCAATGAGCTACTTCGACCGTACTCTTCAGGAATCAGTTGATATGCAACATCTGGCCTACTGTGAACTGTCTGGCCAAGCTTAGGATCAGGCGAACCAACTCCAGCACCATGCCCAGCGGATAACCCGTGGGGAACAAATCATTGGCGAAGAGTTGAAACAAGTCAATTCGGGACTAGAAATGTTAGCAACGGAAACAGCCGCACTTCAAAATGCAACCACCAAACGGTTGGAAGCAAAGCTGCGAGTACAGGAAGAACGGCCTGCGCACCATCAAGCGGTAAGTACCTAACTTCATGCTAACATTGGGGCAACAGGACAGGAGTCGCTGGATCGAGACCGCCAGCTAGAACAGGCCTTGGCTAAGCAAAAAGCCGTACTCATACAAAGACAAGTAGCCGCACAAAAGGACCATGAGCGGACCAGGCAGTAGTGAAGAGAGCTTCACCAGCGCCTCGAACAAAAGCGTACAGAAAGGGAAGCATATGTGGTCCAACAGAATGCTGCATCCGAACAACTAAATCGAGTGTTGACACGGATGAATGAAACTTTAGTGCAACTACAGGTTGCGAGGAACCCACCAAGTGTGTGGGAAACAGTGGCACCACAGCCGGTGGAAAATCCAGGTTTGGAGAAAGGAACAATGGCTGATGGAAGAGAAGAGTTCCGGGTTATTCCCCGCAGAGACAAGGGAAAGGGAGTAGATCGAGGAGACGGAAACAGTGGTGGGGGAAAAGCACCACCACCGCCTCCTCCGGCGAATGCACCCCATCCTGGAGACGATGACCCAAGCTCGGGAGATGAAGATGGTCCCTCTCGACGAGGGGGGGACCCACCACGAAAACCCTTACCTGGTCGAAAATTCGAGTCCGAAGCTGACGCATGCATCGACCGACTGGGGCAAGCATTGTCTAGAACCAATCGCCGACAAGCGGATCCACCGTTCAAATTTGAAAATAAGCCTACCCAGGATGTACGAGTATGGCTACTAAACTGCGAGGACTACTTTGGCAGAAACCACTGGCAATGGGAAAATGATGAAGAACGCATCAAGTATGCGCTAGGAAGAATGGAAGGAACCGAGGTGGCCCCTTTCTCAATAACATATCGAAAGAAAATGACTGGGGACTTCGGGTTCCCCAAACATGAGGGTTATGATTTCTGGGTAACTTTCCGTGCCGAAGTTACATAACGATTCTCGGTATTGCACTAGGCACAAAAAGCCTTAGCCGAAATGGAGAAGGTTAGGTATACAGGGAACATATAGAAGTATCTCCTCACCATGGAAAACCACAACATTGAGGCAGAAGTATCCGGCATCGCTTGGGGAACCATAATTCAGCGGCAACTCCCTATCGAGGCCATGCGTACGCTATCACATGAAAATCATGTCTTGGATAGCAAATGGATCAAGGTAGTCCGCATGGTCACCAAAGCAGAAGAATCGTACAAGGAGCAACAAGGGCTTTTCCGGAAAAAAGACCAGGTAAAAAGTGACTTCCAGAAAAGAAAACGAGAGGAGGAAGCGAAATCTAGCTAGACCACTGATGGAAATGAGAAACGAAAAACCTATACCACAGCTGAAAAGGCTGCCTACAAATTGAAAAAACAAGCGGAAAAAGGGAAAAAAGCCCCTGCTGAAGGAAAGGTTGAGCATACAAATTGGGTGGAAGCTCATAAAGGAATCCCTAAAGACAAAATTGAAGAACGAAAGAAAGCCAACCAATGCACTCGGTGCACGTTGGTCAACCATTCTTAGAAATTCTGCAGGAAACAGGCCCAAGTATCGGTTAAAGGCCAGAAACAGGGAAATTTAAAACCCCAACATCGACAAGCCCAGATAACAAAAGGGCAATCAGAACCTACGACTAGGGTGATCCAAGTCAACCAGCCCAGGATTTGGGAACTGGACAACATGGATGAAACCTAGAAAAGGTTTTCAGGCACCGGCAGCGACGGCGACCGGGTACTCGGTTATGGACCCCTTACCGAAACCGAAATCAACAAGGGGGCTCGACCTCTCAAGGTCCTACAGGCAGGTATTCCGCGCTTCTCCGTGGGAAACTCAAAATCAAAAGCGAGAGTCACGAAAAGCAATCCAAACCTAAGGAAATATCGCAGACCTAAGAATGACAGGCGTGTAAGAAGCGATAAACTTGGACGGCGGCTCGTGGTAGTCCGGGACTAACTCTGGGAACATAAAACTCAAAAAGAAGAATGCGGAGCGCCACATTTGATGTATATCGAACCTCAGTACGGAAGACGGTCAACCAATCTCGCGTCCTTATAAAGCCCTAAATCCTTACAATAGATCCAAGGAAGAGTGGACAGACCAGCGCTGACTAGGAACTTCTTAAGAATGACAAGGGGAAATTAGTCTAGCCTGGATCGTGAGAAGCCTTCCAGGAACAAAATATATTACAGGTCGGCTGGACAACGGAATAGTTGGAGAAACGGAACCGGATCCAGGACATCAAGAAAAATGAAGTGGAAGAGAATGAGTAACTACGGCCACCTAATTTACATGCTAAATGGAGCGGGGTAATTCCGTCCCGAACCTGGACTCCGGCTTTGTGGACAGGATTGGTACGATAGACTCATGAGGTAAACGAGGCGTTGCGGGAAGAATCCCCGGAGCCCAAATACACAGATATAGTCAAAACGATACGAGTACGGCTCCAGTGGAGACAAAAGCGTGGGCTGAGTAGGGCAAATGGCAGGTGTATGGGAACCCTTCGGCAAGGGGTAAAGACCACTAGTAGTGGGCTGCCCAGTACACCAAAGGAAAGGGTTTAGTTGGTCTGCGGAGGCTTCAGTAGCCGAAACCGTGCGGGCATGGTAACAAACACCTACAGTTATCACTACCAACGATTGACACTATATCGCCTAAACGACCCGGACACTCCCCTAGTCCCAAAAACAAGAAAAACAAAATGGAGGACCAAGTACCTCAATTCTACACCTGCCCAGGAGGCAGGGTAACACTAGAGGCAAATGGCCAGAGAATACCCGCACACGCTTTATTAGACTCGGGATCTAATATATTCCTCATAAATCAGAAACTAGTAAACCAGTTTCGGATTCCTTACAATACACACGCTGAGACCAAAAATATCCTCACATTTGAAGGAACACCTGCCCTAGGCGGTGGAAAACCTTACACTCATCCTATCTTATTAGAGATAGGAACGAACGCACATCGAGCGCACATTACATGCGAAATTGCAACAGCCGGGAAATCTGACTTGATTATCCCGTTTGGCTGGTGGCATCAGGAACACCCCATCACACACATTGAGGATCCAAAGAAATGGCGCTTCAATAATGAAAATGTCAGACCCATGTCCAAGAACAAGACATGGAAGGACTATTTGAATAGGACGAAACTGTGGCTCATGACCCTGAAGCCAGGTACGTGGGAAGAATAGAAATAGTCCGAACAATGCCGGAGATAATACCCCCGTCCCATCCCCTGGCAATCCCCCAGGAATACCATGAGTTCAAAAAGGCATTCGCCACGGAAACGGCAGAGAAACTTGCTAGTGGCAGAACCTTCGACCATGCCATTGACCTGGTACCGGGAGCAGTTCCGCCCTGGGGACCTATATACCCAAAGTCGTCTCATCAGTTGGATCTACTCAGCAAATACCTGCAAAAAATGCAGGATCAAGGAAAGATTACCGAGAGTACATCTCCTGCCGGGGCTCCAATCCTATTCGTCCCAAAACCAGATGGTTAAATGCGATTGTGTGTGGATTACCGTTAACTAAATAAGTTGACCATCGCAAATAAATACCCTCTCCCTCTAATGAGTGAACTCCGTGATAGAGTAGCAGGAGCGAAGATATTCACTAAACTCGATTTGAAAGATGGATACCACCTCCTAGGGATAAAGGAAGGAGATGAACGGAAAACAGCGTTCCGAACCCGGTACGGTCACTTTGAATACAAAGTTATGCCATTCGGATTGGTAAACGCGCCGGCATCTCTCCAAGCCATGATGAACAAAATTCCACGCGAATTCTTGGATCAATGAGTTGTGGTATACATGGATGATATTCTTATCTACTCCAAAACAGAGAAGGAACATATCGAGTTGGTTAAGCGAGTTCTGACTCGCTTAGAAGAATACGACCTAGCCGTCCCAACGACAAAATCGGTATTCCATGTGGATACTGTAGAATTTTGCCGTTACATCGTCGCCATTGATAGGGTCACCATGAACGCAAGAAAAATTGCTAGTATAAAGGGTTGGAAAGCAGCAAGATTGGTAAAGGAGGTGCAAATTTTTATTGGCTTTGCCAATTTCTACACGCGGTTTATCAAAGATTTCTCCAAAATCTGCAACCAAGAACTGAAACGTTGAAGGGAGACCCTAAAGCATTTAACTGGGGCCCTGAACAGGAGGCAGCTTTCGTAGAACTCAAACACAAATTCACGACTGCCCCCATACTATGCCACTTTTACCCGGAAAGTGGCACAGTGGTAGAGACAGATGCTAGCGACTTTGCGTTAGGCAGTGTTTTGTCCCAATTCAAGGACAAAAAACTATACCCAGTCGCTTTCCACTCAAGGAAGCTAAGTCCCGCCGAAAGAAAATACGAAATCCTCGATAAAGAACTGCTAGCCATATTAGAGGCTTTTAAAGAATGGAAGCAGTATCTAGTGGGAACGTAAAAACCAGTAACCGTGTATACGGATCATCAAAATTTACAAAGTTTCCTGACCACAAAAGTCTGGAATCCAAGGCAAATTCGGTGGGCACAGCAACTGGCAAACTACAATTTTAAGATTGTTTACCGCCCAGGAAAGCGAGGAGGAAAGCCTGACGCACTAAGCCGACGGCCGGAGTACCGTCCAGAGGAGGGAGCTGTGCATAGCGAACAGTCAATACGCAAGCCTACACAATTTCAAATTTCTCATGTATACATGAATGAACCAGAAGAAATAACACGAATGGCTACCGATCCAAGTACAAACAACCTGAGGATCAAACTACTGTCCAAACGAGCCAAGATGCCAACCAAAGGATCACGAATGGCAGCCGGACACGACCTTTACGCAATCAACGACTTCATAATACCCTCAAAAAACCAGGTTCTGGTTGAAACGGGAATTGCAGTAGGGTTACCCTCAGGGGCTTATGCTCGCATAGCACCCAGAAGTGGTCTTGCAGTAAAACATGGAATTGGAATTGGAGGCGGCGTAATAGATGCGGACTACACTGGAGAGGTGAAAATCATTATGAGAAACCATAGCGACGTGTATTGCCAAGTGCGCGAGGGAGATAGGATAGCGCAATTGCTAATAGAAAATATAAATACCTCGGAAGCAATGGAAGTCGAGAGCCTAGCAACGACAGAACGTGGCAGTGCCGGTTTCGCCAGCACAGACCCCTCCCCGCGTAGGGGCACAGCGGAACAGACCTCGATAGTTGTGGCACACCTACAGGCCGACAACAAAGAAAATGAGTATTTTGACACACAGGACTGGGGAGAAAAATCAAGAATAGGGCATACAACTTACATGATGTCTAACGCCATAATATCAAAAGCAGATATAAGGAAATATGACCTGCAATTATTGGCAAACATCAAGCAAGCGGCCATAGGGGTCCCAGACTGGCAGCAGCACAAGAGCGAGCTGGAAGAATTGGAGAAGGGAGGAAAACCATTGCCCGCTAACTGGACAGTAGTAGAAGGACTACTGTACTACAACAACCGTTTATATATCCCAGCCAACGAAGCGTTACAGAAAACGATTGCCCAAGGATGTCATGAGTCCACGGTGGCAGGACACTTTTGTCAAGAAAAAACCTTGGAGATCACATCACGAGACTTCTATTGGAAAGGCATCGCCAATTGGATGAATCATTACGTCCGCTCATGTGACGAATGCCAACACAATAAGTCCCCGCGGCATGCGAGGTATAGTCTAAAACAACCCTGGGAAGTGCCATATGCAGCATGGTCATCCATTTCCACCGACTTTATAACACAACTACCAGAGTCGCAAGGACGAACGCAAATAATGGTAGTTGTGGATCGGTTTACAAAGATGGCACATTTCATCGGTCTGGAAGGAAATGCAATGGCAAAGGATATAGCAAATGTATTCTTAAGAGAAGTCTGGAAGCTACATGGGCTTCCCTCAGAAATCGTTTCCGATATGGATGCAAAGTTCTCCGGAGAATTTTGGGAATCACTTTGCAAAAGTCTCTGAATAAAACGAAAAATGTCAACGGCCTACCATCCTCAAACAGATGGACAAACCGAAAGAACCAACCAAGTGCTGGAAGGTTACTTAAGGAACTTTGTCAATTACGATCAAAATGACTGGTATCTGTTGTTGCTATTAGCTGAGCATGCCTACAATAATTCGGCAACAAACGCACATGGACTTTCCCCGTTCTATGCCAACTATGGTTTCCACCCGCAGACTGAATGGATGAAGGAACGAGAAGCCCAAAATCCAGGAGCCCAATTATATGCTCACTGGATGAAGACAATACACCAACAGGCCAAAGAATCGTTAGAGCAAACCCGAGAAAATATAAAGAAATATTACGATCGGAAGGCAAAAGAACAACCTGACATCAAACCTGGAGATCAGGTTATACTCAACGCAAAGAACATCAGAACTAAGCGACCCTTGAAAATCCTTAGTCCGAAGCTCTATGGCCCGTTCAAAGTATTGGAGAAAAGAGGAGACCGCGCCTTTCAACTGGAAAGATCACCGCGGTGGAAAATCTATCCGATATTCCATGTATCCCTCTTGGAACCATACCGCAATCCTATAGGCCACAGAGGGAACTTCCACCCGGATAGCCGGAAGAGATTGAAGCGGACTAGGAGTGGGAAGTAGAACGTATTGTGAAGAGTGAAATAATCTCATACACAAGACGGGTGCGTGGACGGAATAAACAAATTCGTGAAATACGATATTTTGTTAAGTGGGCTGGGTGCTCAGAGGATGAAAACACCTGGGAGCCACTAGAGCATTTAGAGCATGCTAAAGAATTGGTGGCGGAGTTTCATAGGGAAAATCCGGGAATGCCATGCAGGGCAGAAGTTGAAGGATAGGAAAAGGTTTTCCTGGCGTAGACAAGCAAACGCGGCAGGTTTTTCACCCTACCCTATCGAGTTCATAATGGATCTATGTATTATAATAGTATTTACTTTGTTGCAAGAGGGGGAAAATCGGACCCTGAGGTATTCGAGGCGAAACCTCGGAGGAGGGAGCTCGTGTTAGGCACATAACTCCCACAAGGGCCCAGAGGAGCAGTTTGAGAGCTCTGGGCTTGAAACTCCACAGAGTAATACCCCCCTCCGGCCCCGACGTTGGCCCCGGACGATTGCACTGGCGCCTTGTGCAGTTGCTCACAATCATAGAAAGAAGAAATATTGGAGCACCTCTCGTAACACCGAATACGTCGTTGCCGTCCGTCCGACCGGAGCCTGTCCGCAGGGTATATAAGAGGGCATCTCTGGCTACGCCTGGGAAAAAGAACCAAGCGATTTCGTTAAGAACTCGCAGAGTTAAATCCCATTGAAGTCAAGAGACCAAAACAACATCCGGAAGCCTAGGAGGGAGTGGTATTCAGTCTA
>QFET01003381.1:3785-18662 GCA_003316355.1 Tuber calosporum
TTTTTTTCTTCCCAGTTGTATGTAAATTACAGTTATTGTATCGAAAAAATAAAATATAAAATAAAAAATAAAATAAAAAAAATACCCATTTCCATTCCATTTAAACCTGGCTCATGACCACTGAGGGGCGGTAGTAATCCATACGGAAACATACATACATACATACACACATACCACAAGTCTTGAGCACAACTACTACTATACCCTAAAAAGAGTAGCTGCGATTGAATTCTTTTTTTCCCTTCCTCTTCTCTCCCCTTCCCGTATCAAGACATCCAAACGAAAAGTATTCAAAAAAAGTACCGTCCATGGGGGAGTCCCTTGTTGCATATTATGATACAGAAAACTAACTTTGTCAATTGTGCTAACAGGAAAAAATAAATAAAAAAAAAACTGGGATTTTTTTTTTTGCCCTTTGTTCACTCACTCACCTAGACACTTGCACGATCTGACACTTTTTTAAAAAAAACAATATCGAACCCGGTATACTCGTGGTCGGCCTTTTTTTTATATATAAAAGGGTTAAGCTGTTCAACCATGAGTCGTCCCAAGTCATTAGGCAGATCAAGGAACGACACAACAATGGCATACTACAACGCACCTATCCCCTTCGTCGGAGATAAGATGAGGAATATCTGGTATGGGACGGCACCCAAGATGGTCTATAGGGTTAACATACCCTCCGAGAATGACATATCAAGGGTCCCTTCAATTCATCCTACCAATGTCGAGACCATAGCTAGCTACAATTGGGTTGTCAATGCCCATGGCGGTCAAAAGAGGATACTCGTCCCAGGTTAGTTTTTTTTTTTTTTATCTCTTTTATAGCTATTTCCCCCTTCAGAGAGGGTTCCCTTTACCTTCAATTTCAGTTTCTACTCCTTTATAAGGCAAAAATAAAAAATAAGAAAAGTCACCACCACGCCTCCAGCTTTGAACTATTTTCCCTAAATTCCCCAACCTCCTATAACCATATTCATGCTGTATTTCGTACCACAGCACCTCATATCATACTTACTTACAAAATAAATAAATGACAGGCTACCCTCCCTGCTGGAACCCACAATCTGAAAAGGCACCTATCGAAAAAGATGGCGGCTTCCGTTTCATCGATCAAAACAACTACTTCAGTCCCACAGCACCACACACGCCCACCCTCCGGGCGGTGAACACCTGCCGACCAGATATAAACCTCAACTCGATCAACTTCATAA
Organism: Tuber calosporum; assembly: GCA_003316355.1. Classification (NCBI taxonomy): domain Eukaryota; kingdom Fungi; phylum Ascomycota; class Pezizomycetes; order Pezizales; family Tuberaceae; genus Tuber; species Tuber calosporum. Next base: position 5,000 of record QFET01003381.1, read on the forward strand.
CGGACCGAAGCAACCTGATCAAGCTCTACAAATTGATAAGCGGATACGTACCACAAGCATATTTCGGCCCAGACTCCTGCAAACAGGAGCCGGATCTACGCATCGACGTGGAAGTCATTGGCGACTCGCTGCTACTTTCGAGGTGGGAGCCGAGGTCCAGCCAAGTCCTCGACGATGGCCAGTATCAGGGGTTCTCGGATAATTTCGCCAACATGTTCACCCGGTACCCCGACTCCGCGGCCGGGTTGGGCGCGGATGCGCGCTCGCAAGGTCACCACAGGGTGCTGGCCTACGTCCTTGGCGGACACAGGTTCATGGTGCGGTATCAGGCGGATGCATGCGCAGAGACGGTGGAGGAATTGAGGGGTATGTGCGGGGGCGATAGGAGCGCTTCCGGGTTGGAGGGGAGCATGAGCAGTATGTCGATCTCTAGGAATCCTACTTCTCCATATGGTAAATAAACTACCCACCTCTTTTTCTGAAAAGAAAAGAAGAAAGAAAGAAAGAAAGAAAGAAAGAAAAGCTAATAATGGCAACGCTTATACAGACATCCCCGTCCGCAAAACTCCAAACCAGATTCACCCGCACAAGTCCATCATCGGGATCAAGTGCATTTCCTCGAGGAAGGCGATAGAGCTGAGCAGGAGCCTCCCACAGGCCTTCTTCTCCCAGACGAGACAACTATTCGTGGGACCACACCTCAGCGGTAAAATCAAGCGGATACAAAAGTTCGACCTAGCCGCACCCCTAGCCGACTGGGAACGGGAGAACGAGTCGAGCGTGAAGAAGATGGTTGTCATGCTGGAGAAGATCAGGAAGGTGGTCAACGGTATCAAGGGTAAGCGCGCCGCGGTAATATTCGATTGGGAGAAGCGAGGGGACGGTGTTAGGATCTACGCTAGGAACGACACCGACGTGGGTATCCCTAGAGATTTGATTGAGAGGTGGGGTTATTAGAAACAGCAGTGAAAATGGGTGGCTTTTTTCTTTTTCTTTTTCTTTTTCTTTTTTTTTTTTTTTCCTTTCCTTCTTACTTTTTTCCTCCACATTTCCTCCGGTCGATTTCTTGCTTATGTGAGAGAGAGAGTATGTGAGAGGGATTGTGGGACAGGGTGGTCTTTTTTGAAAATTTTGGAGTGCACGTTCCTATCTCTTTTTGTTTTTTCTTTTTCTTTTTTGTTCTGGATGGATTGCTGGCATTTAGATGTCAACTTGTGGATTTGGATCGTTTGGGAAAAAAATAAAATAAATAGAAAGTCATGATCTTTTAAAACATTTCACGTATGAGATATGATGAACGGATGCTACGGGTATTCGCGGCGCGAGGCCTGGAAAAAAAAATTCAGCGTATGATATAACACTTTAGATATTCGGGTTCTATGAGAGATTGTTTTATTGTCTTGAGTATTCCTGATCTCAACGCGGAGACCAGACATCAGATCTTGATCATGGGCTATGGTTCGCAGCATTTGCCTGAGGAGAACAACCAACTGACCGACTCTAAAATGTTACTAGCATCTTCATTGACAATAATAATATTATTATATTATACATGTCACGTGATTTCTTGTTTCCTCACATTCTACTTTGTATCATACTTGTACTTGAAAAAAGTGGAAGGGGCTCAAATGAGCCCAAACGAATTTATTGAAACTAGCAACGTCATGTCAGGTCGTTTTACCAAATTGTAGAAAAAAATGTCTCTAGCTATTCAGGGGAACCTTCATCAGTCCATCCACACCGAAAGCAAAAGCCAGCTCACCCTCTCTCACATGTAGCAGCCATGAGGGGAATCTCAAGAGAGGTGGGTAGGAACAGTGAAAGAGGAAAAGAAAAACCGCAAATCCCTAAAAGAGCGAGAGGAAGACCTCGAGAATGAGGGCAAGAGGGGAAAAGAAATGACGAATAACGGATCCACTGCTCACTCGCTATGAAGCAGACACTAAACCAGGTGGCTGCGAAATCTATCAGCACGCCGAAACGGTAGTTAATATTAGGGGAGGCAGACCGTTCACAATTTTGCATCGCTAGCGTCTAACATAGTGGAATCTCCTACCCTGAGGATCGCCGCTGCCATAATCGGTAGGGGAGACCGGGCGCGGGGCCGGCCGTGGGGGGATAATCCCATAGGCGTAAGGTTCCGGGTTTCTAACCTGCGGCGCGGAAGATATATGAGCAGACGGCAGGGAGATGGCGACGGGTTGCGCGCTCACAGGGGTATTTCCGAAGGAGTATTGGACACCACCGGAATCTGCATTGGCCAAGGCGACGCCAGCAGCGTGGCTACTAGCAACCTGAGCCGCCTGGACGGCTTGAGCCGCTGCTTGAGCCTGGGCACGAGCCACAGCTTCAGCACTGGGGTACTCTCCAGGGACGTACTGAATGACCGTCCCAGGGGCAGGATCCTGAGCCGTCTGATGTTGGATACGGAATACAAAATTCTGTCCAGAAGCTTGAAGGTTCGCCAAGTGAGCGGGAGGTGGTGGCCCGGAATAGATGTTGTGAGCCCCCGAGGTAGGGGTTGGGGCGACGGTCGGGCGTTGAGTGGACATCTGCACGGAGACCGGGTAGAAGTTGGCAGGAGCTGGCTGAAGTCCCACCGGGATCTGCGGGGGGGGTGGGTATGGGATGTTGATAGTAGTTGGAAGTGTGAAGCCGGCGGGGATTCCCCCGAAGTGAATACGGGGCTGGGGAGGGGGATTATTTTGAGCCATTGAGGAGACCGATGCGACCTATCCGGGGTGATCTTTCGAAGGAGTCGGAAGGTACACAAGTGTGCGCGATGTGGTTGTTTGATAGAGAGTGAAAGAGGGATGAGGAGCAGAGGTATGGCGCAAGAAAACAAGGCCTCTTTGTTGAAAAAGCTAGCACCTACGTCTTTTTTTTTTAGGGCATTTCAAAAATGGGTTGCTTATCATAATAATATTATGATAGAAAAGCCTTTTGGGGGTTTTGAATTTCACTCACGGGTGTAGGGTTGTACCGTCGTTTCCCTAGAATGTTCTATCATACCCCGATTCCGATAGTATTGCAAGGCGAGTGATAGGATATGATGTTAAACGCTGCGTAGACCCGGTGCCGGAAAGTATCACTTGGATGGTTGACACGATCTGCGGTATGCACATGCTACACCATTCGGAAAATCGACCGACAACCCCTCGAGGCTAGTGCTAGTCTCCCGTTCCTGTAATTCAGGTCCCCCTTAAAACATATACCAATAGCCTTGAAGGTTCTCGCACTACCATTCCCCCAATAGTTTAACTTTTTTTTGTTGCTACTGATTTAGCTGGACATTCCCTGTCTGGGAGAGAACAGGGTTCATCCATGTAGGTCCCCGACCTCTCTTACAAAAACTTTCGGGAAAATGCTGTTAAAACAAAAAATAGATGAAATCATTGATCTGTTAGATCTAAAGTGCTGGCGTACGAGAATCCCGATCACCTAACCAGGTGGAGAGTATCAGGAGATAAAAAGCATCACACCCATCCAGTGAGAACTCCCCTCAAAAACCAGGGGGCGATAGCGCTCAAACTGCGCTCTCGATAAAATGCATAAGAGAGCCTAGTCCCGTTGGTGTCTCCCAAGGGGCCACGTGTTTGGCCTGGATATGGATAGGAGGAGGTGAGGCCTAAGAACTCAAAAGTCTTTACCATTCCAACAAACCGCAAATCTGGAGTTTTTCAGGATTCCACAGGACCAAAAGCGGCTCCCATCTCCCTCACTCGAAGTTTCTCAATCGTCATTTTCCGCTTGAGCAGCAAGATCGATCAGCTCTGTTGGCGTTTTTTTTTTTACCCATCCAGACCGAAATCCAATTCGCCAAGAGAAGATTTCCAATTCAAGAGGACCTACTTGTACAGAGTGGGTACTTGAACTACAGTGCCTTACTACCGCCCCCCCCGTCCGAACATGAAACATCACCAGGATCGGGATCACTAGGTATCACCCGTTCAATGCCGACAGTGTTCTGTTACCCAATGCCAAATCTGGCTACGATACCCGGGATTCTCGCCTACCGGCGCTCTTCTCAACTATCCGTACAGTACTTGACACTGCGACCGGGAAACGGTCGGGATCCTCGCCGCGATGTCCTAGCTCATACACGTACTGTACAGACTAACCTGCACTCCTCTTGCACTGTGCTGACTCAACATTGATAGGACGTTGAGATTAGGATAGGCTCAAAATTGCCTTGCGAGGATTGCTTGTGGCACGAAGCTAATATAGACTACTGTACGAGTAGTCCCTGGCTAAATTCGGAAAATGCCGAACATCAGTGGCAAGTAATTTATCAAAACCCTGGATCTGGGGGCGCAAGTAGTTTACTCGCACGAGCACTTTATGCTTGCCACAACGAGTAACGCTAGTACTGAGGCACAGCGTGTTCAAGCAAGTTCTGTAGGTTACACAGGGCGTTCGGATGGCAGTCCTCGTTTGTGGAACCTACAGAACTTACCCGCTGCGCCTCAGTATGATAAATTTACCGTACAGTGCGGTAGTTTTCAAATAAGCGCCACCAGACAATCCAGCTCGCACTTCACCACACACAAGGAAAAAAAAAAAAAAAAAAAAAAAAAAAAAAAAAAAAAAAGTTCTTGAAAAGAATCAGCGCTTCCATCACACTTATAGCCTGGGCCCTTCGGCTGTGTTTGATCTCGTTAACCGGTTTCTCAATTCGGCTATCTCTCTAAACCGAACCTATATTGGGCTGATACGGCGAGAACGATTCGCATGGGTTTCTGTCTCGGACTCCGGAGATGGCAGAAATGGTGGGTGAGAATGAGCTCTTTATCAGATTATCAGGGAACTCACTGCATCTACACGTGATAGGTTTGTAGAATTGTGAATACGGCACCTATCAATGGGATCCCACATCTACTCGAGTACGATCGGATCTCGTTAGCACAGGTTGCACTGAAACGGATACCTTGCTGAACCGGGAAAAACTATTAGTACCTCTGTATTCTGATAGAATTTCACTGGTTGAACTGGAAAAGGGGAGGTTTTCGATATATATGATATTTGAGAAATTATACACCTGGGATAAGCAGAAAGTTACCCTGCTGAACTAGATACTATGGTAAAGGTTAGAGAAGTATATCAAAAGAGGAAAAAGGGTGAGGTTAGGTAATAGGGATGTAACAAAATCCTGCTATATTTCTACTACAGTGGCACCTGGTATAACGAATACCAAGATAGGGCACCTTGGATTCAGTATAGTGAGGGGTTCACTACAGAGAGGGTAAGAGAGTTAGAGGGGAATGAGACAAGAATAGGAGGGAGCAGGATAGCTGTAAATATTAAAGTAAAGTAGAAAATCTTGAAGAAAACAAAGAACAACTATAAACAAAATACATACTGAGAGACCTTTTTGTTATAGCACCCAAGGTGCTAGCAGGAATAAGTGTCATGATTGCCTATAAGAGCGCTGGACAGGAAGGGCAGAGAGCAGAGTAAGCCTTCTGATGCTTACGAGGATGTCACACACATGACCACTTTAGGGTCGTATGGGTTTTGCGCATGACATACACTAGTGAGTTATGAGATTATTATTAGTGGAGATAACCTTCGCACTTATAAGGTTATATGATGTTATGAGTTTCACATGGCTGTGCACTTGCAAAGTCATAAGGTTTAGGGTTGCAGGAAGAGGTCTATATAAGGACCCATTGGGGGACAAGAAGATAGCTCCTTGATATCAAAGGGGGTTTTGACAACGTGGATGCTGACTTTCTCTCCTCTGTACTCAGGAAAAAAGAGGTCAACCACTGTCACGATAGGTGATTAAGCAAGGCAGGATTTCGCATGACTCATAGTTATGAGTCATAAGGATGTTTTATTTCGCACTATGACTCATTAGGAGTCATGAGGTTTCACATGATGCACAATAGTGTAAATCATTGTTATATTGTGATTGGTTGATTGTGCGCACGACTCACACTTGTGAGTCATATGATGTAATGAGTTTCGCACATGACTCACATTACGAGTCATGGGTTTCGCGCATGTGACCACTACGGGTCACATGACTGGATTTACAAGTTATGATTGATTTGGAACGTTGTTGTAACGATCCTATGCGGTAAGCTGGTTTTGCAACAGGTAACTACTTCTCTTTGTGTTGGATGAATATGAGCGGGCCGTTGTTATAGTCCGGTATTGGGCGGGGCGCTAATCTCTGCCACCAGGGTAGGAGTACTATTGCAACGAGTAGTACTAGGCGGATTTCCACTCTTGCTCTTAGGCCTATGCCTACGTTGTCTTGATAGCTGAACCCTATGGTTCCTATCGCACAACGCCAATATGGGAATGGAACGGTAAAGAGGTGAAGTAATTGAATAGGAAAGAACTTAGATGGTTGTGTGAAGAGTCCTAACTACAGGTCGCCTAGAGGTCCTCTTATAGGCACTCTTCCCTCAACCCTAACCCTGGTGACTCATACCTGTGAGTCACATAACCTCTATGACTCATAGTGAGTCATAGTATGAAATCCATCAGCTGACTCCTCTGAGTCAACTGCGCTGTGTGCCAACCAATCATAACTGATAAAATAAGTCATGTGCCTTAAAATGGTCACATGCGCGAAACCCATGACTCATAGTGTAAGTCATGTACGAAAATCATTACATCATATGACTCACAAATGTGAGTCATGCGCACGATCAACCAATCACAACATAACAATGATTGTACAAGTGTGCATCATGTGAAACCCCATGACTTCTAATGAGTCATCGAGGTTATGTAACTCATAGGTATGAGTCACCAGGGTTAGGGTTGAGGGAAGAGTGCCTATATAAGGACTCTAGGCGGCCTTTATCTTGGACTCTTCACGCAACCATTTAAGTTCTTTCCTATACAATTACTTTACCTCTTTACCTCTCCACTCCTCTATTGGCGTTGTGCGATAGGAACCATAGGGTTCGGCTATCCATACAACGTAGGCATAGGCCTAAGAGCAATAGTGGAAACCCGCCGAGTACTACTCGTTGCAATAGTACTCCTACCCTGGTGGCTGAGATTAGCACCACGCCCCATACTGGACTATAACAATGGTCCGGTCATATTCATCCAACCCAAAGAGAAGTAGTTACCTGTTGCAAGTCAGCTTACCGCATAGGATCGTAACATTTGGTTGTGTCTTCTAAGCAACACCTAACTACAAAAACGGCGAACTTTACGGATAACAACATCGACCTCACCGAGGGAGAAATCGACACCTCAACACTTCGTCCAGCACTCGAAGAAGCACTTAGCACATATCTATCCCGAAGCCAGTCACAAAGAACAGCAAGTCCGGTGACATCCGAGCCTGCCTCACCAACAGGATCTCTGGAACCCGAAACCCCAAGGCCAGAAAGGATGTCAGCCCCGGGACTAGCAACAGCCGGTGGTGGAGCAGTATTTCAACTAGCAGGATTTACAACTGCACAGTTCCAAGAGATCCTGACCCTGATAAACAACCAGCGAGAAACAATCAACAACTGGATCAAGGTCGAGAAACCCCCTACCTTCCATGGAACAAGGACCAAACTATGAACCTTCTTAGTGCAATGCCAATTATACTTTGAAGCGATACAAGAAACACAATATACGGAACGCATCACCTACGTCAAGAGCTTACTGAGGGATGCAGCAGTATGCTGGATAACCCCATTTGCAGAAGGACGCAAGCTGGAGACCTGGACTACATACGAGGATTTCACCACAGCCCTCAAAGACCAGTTTGGGGATATGGATGCGGAAAATGCAGCTAGGACAAAGCTCGACCGCCTGAGGCAAGGCAAAGAACCAGTCACGGAATACTGGAATGACTTTTGCCTCACAGCTACAGAGGCGAATGAGGATGATGGTACAGTAAGACGCCAATTCCTTAAAGGAATTAACCGAACGCTCCAAGACACATGGGCAGCAGACCACATGGTGGCGGCAAATGTCGATGCACTTGCAGCATGGGCAATCGAAAAAGAAAACCTGATCAACATGATTAAGCACCTCCAACAAAACAACAGTACCTTTATCCAACAACAGGACACGCCCAGGAATAATAACGGAACCTGGAAGTCAGGCAACAATATGGAAACCCGAGGTGACCCAATGGACCTGGATGCTACCAAAAGACGCCCACGACCAAACCTCTCAGGAGCAGAATTTACAAGGAGAAGAGACAACAACCTATGCCTGGGATGCGCCAGACCTGGGCACAGATTCAGTAATTGCCGAAATGCAAGAGATGAGAGGGACTATACCAGGCAGTTCAACAGTAAGACCAACAATAATCGCTGGAAACCACGAACCAACCTACACGAAATGGAGATCAGAGAAACACCTGAAGAGTTGGGAAACGAATAAAGTACCGATAAGAGATGGGCTGTGGGACAATAAAACCAAAACCATCGGAATCGGGAACATCTACATGGCACTTACAAACACGGAAACATTGGAACAAGAAAAAGACCATGCCATGGTCAAAATGCGTTTACATGGCAAGGACAAGACAGTCATCATTAACAGCATGATTGACTCAGGCGTGACAGAAAACTTTATTGACAAGGAATTCAGCCAGAAACACGGCATATGAACAAAGAAAGCGAAAGAAATACGGGAAATCTACCTTGCGGATGGGGAGCCAAGCGCTATGGGACTGAATACCCATATAGCGGAAATACCTATGGACGTCGGCAGCCGTAGGGAAGTGGCAACCTTCCAAATCGCAGATCTACACAACCATAAGGCAGTGTTAGGGCTGCCATGGTTAAGAAGACACAACCCCAAGATCGATTGGGAAAGCAACAAGATTACGTTTGATAGCGAGATGTGTACAATGGTATGCCTAGAAAGCTCGCCAGCGGTGGACCTAGTCCCTGAAGCAGAAGCCCTGGAAGAGAATTTAACCATGCAATTCTCCAAGATCCAGGCCAAGGATGTCCAGAACATCAAAATCCAAAGATTAAACAAAACAGCAACAATACCTACCAAGGGATCAGCAAAGGCAGCAGGACACGACCTGTATGCGAGCGAAAGAGTCATGATACCGTCAAAAGATCAAAAACTTGTCAGTACCGGAATAGTCATCAAACTACCGGAAGGCACCTAAGGGCAGATTGCTCCACGCAGCAGGTTGGCAGTTAAACATTTGATTACTGTCAACGCAGGAGTAATTGATGCCGATTATATAGGTGAGATCAAGGTAGTACTGGTTAACCTGGGAAAAGACGACTATACGGTTGAGCCAGGAAATAGAATCGCACAGTTAATCTGTGAAAAGATTGTCATAGGACAATGTGAAGAAGTGAGGCATCAGGCTCCCACTATGAGAGGCGAAGCGGGATTTGGAAGTACCGACAAACCAGAATGCCAAAGAATCGAGATCAATGAGATCTCGGCCACATCCTTTGGCAAATTCTATCGAAGGGGCGAAGTTACAGGAATCCTCAAGTGGGATTACGAGACAAACCAACCTAGTCAGATCGAAGCCATCAATATCAGCACCGAGTTAGCCATCAAGGCCAAGAAAGGACAAGAAAAAGAGAATACCAGAAAGATTGTACCAAGGGAATATCAGCAGTACCTGGATATGTTCAAGGAAGGAGAAGAAACTCGGGTGCCCCCATATCGTCCCAAGGTCAACTTGGAGATCAACCTCAAGAAAGGGGAAACTGATCCAGCAAAAAAGTTATACCCATTAGGAGAAAAAGAATTGGAAGAGCTGAGAGAATACATCCGCGTCAACAAAAACCGAGGATGGATTCGGGACTCTTACGCAAATGGTGGATCCCCAATCCTGTTTGTGAAGAAGAAAGATTGTAAACTACGACTCTGTGTGGATCACCGAGGACTCAACGAAGTCACGAAACGAGATCGATACCAACTGCCATTGATAGGGGAAGCACTGGATCGACTCCAAGGAGCCAAAATCTTCACGAAATTGGATATTTGGAACGCCTACTACAATATCAGGATCAAGGATGGAGACGAATGGAAGACAACACTCACAACAAAATATGGAATATAAGAATATACGGTGTGCCATTCTGTCTCAAAAATGCGCCTGCCGCTTTCCAAAGATGGGTCAATTGGATCCAGGGTCGATTTCTTGACATCTGATGTATCGTCTACCTGGATGATATCCTGATATATTCAGAAAACCTGGAACAACACAAAACCCAAGTCCGCAAGGTTATGGAAGCCTTGAGAAAGGAGGGACTCACGCTTAAGCTATCCAAGTGTGAGTTCCATAAGGAACGAATGGAATACCTAGGATTCATTATCGACAAAGAAGGAGTCAGTGTCGACCCTGTCAAAACCCAGGCCATATGGGAATGGAAGCCACCAGAAACTAAAACAGGCATTCAATGCTTTATGGGATCCTGCAACTTTCATCGACGGTTGACAGAAGGTGTATCGGAATCCTATTATGTTTCTACTATTACTACTGACTTGATGTTGGTTATTACTTATTTGGGTTTATACCTGATAAGCGCTACTATTTGGTTGTCCCTTCCTACTTGGTTATGACTTCCTAACTGGTTATTCTTTCCTTGTTTCGCTTATCACTACCCCTCTTTGCTTCTACCCAGTTGGGTATCGCTATCCTCCTGCTATACCTGCAGGATTTGTATAGTAGTTGCGATCTCTTGTTCCTTCCTGTTTGGATTCCATTACTTGTTTTGTTAGCTTCATTCCGTCGCTTTTAACCCACTGTTTTTGGAATATGGTTACCTTGGTATGCTGCCTCTGTTAGCATGTTAGTTGGACAGGATGTTTTGCGCTTTTGTTTAGTTTTCCTAGCTACAATCTTTTGTATTTAAAGAGCCTGCAATCCCTTAAGGATTCGGAATCTCAAGCCTCACAGGACTATCATCTTTAAAACTACAAGTTGAACGGTCACTCTATTAGTTCCATACCTTTTACCGTGTCTATTGAAGACCTATCCATCTACGCTTCTCCCCCTATCCTTACAGTATCTTCAGAGTCCCTTTGGGACTCTCGAGATACTTGGGAGTAGGTTACAGAAGGGTTCAGTCGTATAGCGAAACCCTTATATGAACACACAAAAAAGGATGTCAAGTGGAACTGGACAGAACGACAACAGAAAGCATTCGACGAATTACGGCGACAGTTGACATCAGCTCCAGTCCTGGTACATTATGATACGGAGAAAGAGATCATAATAGAGACAGATGCATCGAAATATGTCTGCTCTGGCATATTATCACAAAAAGGGAACGATGGAAGATGGCAACCAGTTGCATACCTCTCGAAAACGATGTCGTCCGCAGAATGCAACTACGACATACACGACAAAGAGCTGTTAGCAATTGTACAAGCTCTAAAAGAATGTAGAAGATATGCAAAAGGAAGTCGACATCGAGTGTTGGTACTTACCGTCCACAAAAATCTGGAACCCTTTACCACGACAAAGGGACTCAATGACCAACATATTAGCAGGAGCGAAACACTCAGCTAATATGATATCAAGATACAATATCGACCAGGAAAAGAAGGAGGAAAACCAGACGCTCTAACAAGAAGGGCGGAAGACATGCCAGGAAGACGACGACAGGATTCGATAGAAACACCAAATCCTCCTACCGACTGAATACTACTTTGAAGCAATGGAAGTAGTGAGGTTTACAGAAGACGACGCTGGAATTCGCGAAGCAAGCAAAACTGATAAACAAATAAGGGCAATCCACGATGCCCTGGAAAGAGGAGACAAGGAGATGAAAGGAGTGGCACTTGAAGCATGCGAATAGAAAGAAGGATACCTTTGGTATCAAGGGAATATCTGGGTCCCCGAAGAAGAAGCGATAAGGACAATGATACTACGACACACCAGGATGCACCAACAGCAGGCCATGGAGCGACAAACAAAACTACTGCCCTCCTAGCTCGGCTATAATTCTGGCCAAGGATGCGAGACGATATCAAACAATATGTAAAAAACTGCGATATCTGCCAAAGAACGAAAGCAATCTGGCATGCACCATACGGATTACTGCAGCCAAACGAAGCACCCCACCAACCATGGAAATCCATAGCATTGGACTTTATCACCGACCTTCCGATATCAGCCGGTTATGACGCCATACTGGTAGTAATCGACCGATCAACGAAAATGAGTCATTTTATACCTTGCAATAAAGATTATGAATACGAAGAACTTTGTGCAAATATTCCTGAAGGTAATATTTCGCATACATGGACTGCCACTGGATATCATCACAGATTGATGAACCTTGTTCACAACGGACCTATGGAGAGAAACGACAAAATCGTTATGGATAGAAAGGAGGTTGAGTACCGCTTTCCACCCTCAAACCGATGGACAAACCGAAAGGTCAAATGGCATACTAGAACAAAACCTATGAGCCTACATCAACTATCAACAAGACGACTGGACCGACCTACTACCACTGGCTTAATTTGCATACAACAACGCAAAGCAGGAAACAATAAAGACCAGACCATTTTATGCAAATATGGTCACCACATGGAGCATGAGGCAATTGGCCATATGATTCCGAAAGAAAGGGCTGATAAGGAAGAGATGGGTCAGCTGCACAGTATCCTACGTCAGGAAATAGTCTGTGTACAATTACGACAAAAAGAAAACTACGATCAACACAGAAAACCCAATCTGAATATCCAGTCAGGCGACATGGTCTGGTTACTCCCAAGGAATATAAGGACCACAAGACCTTGCAAGAAGCTGGATTACAAGAAAAACGGACCATTCAAGATCCTTACAAAGGTGGGCACAAGTGCCTATAAATTGGCCTTGCCCCAACAGATGAAGGTCCACAACACCTTCCACATCTCACTTCTCGAACTATATCACTGCAATCAGTTTCCCTCACAAAAGCAATCACCACCACCTCCAATCGAGATAGAAGGAGAGAGCAAGTACGAACTCTAAGAAATCATTGATTCACGCATACACCGAAGACGCCTACAATACAGAGCCAAGTGGACCGGCTACTCACCAGAACACAACAAAACTTGGTACCCTGCGGAGAACTTTAACAATCCCTGCATCGCCATTGAATGTTTCCATCAGCAGTACCCAAGAAAACCCAGAATGGGTTACAGTCAGGATTGAGCCCGTGGAGGAAACGACCTTGGCACCCGGCGACGGTTGGGTTGAAAGCCCAAGAGCTATCACACCAACCATCCCCCCATATGTAATGCAGGATGTGTAACCTACTCCCAAGTATCTCGAGAATCCCAGAGGGACCCTGAAGATACTATTAGGATAGGGGGAGAAGCGTCGATGGATAGGTCTTCAATAGACAAGGTAAAAGGTATGGAACTAATAGAGTGACCGTTCAACTTGTAGTATTAAAGATGATAGTCCTGTGAGGCTTGAGAGTCCGAATCCTTAAGGGATTGTAGGCTCTTTAAATACAAAAGATTGTAGCTAGGAAAACTAAACAAAAGCGCAAACATCCTGTCCAACAAACATGCTAACAGAGGCAGCATACCAAGGTAACCATATTCTAAAAACAGAGGGTTAAAAGCGACAGGATGGAGCTAACAAAACAAGTAATGGAATCCAAACAAGAAGGAACAAGAGATTGCTACTACTATACAATCCAGTAGGTATAGCAGGAGGATAGTGATACCCAACTGGGTAGAAGCAAGGAGGGGTAGTGATAAG
>QFET01003384.1:0-33577 GCA_003316355.1 Tuber calosporum
ACTGTAAAGAGGTAAAGTAATTGTATAGGAAAGAACTTAGATGGTTGCGTGAAGAGTCCAAACTACAGGTCGCCTAGAGGTCCTTATATAGGCACTCTTCCCTCAACCCTAACCCAGGTGACTCATACCTGTGAGTCACACGACCTCTATGACTCATAGTGAGTCATAGTATGAAATCCATCAGGTGACTCCTCTGAGTCAACTGCGCTGCGCGCCAACCAATCATAACTCATATAATAAGTCATGTGCCCTAAAGTGGTCACATGCGCGAAACCCATGACTCATAGTGTGAGTCATGTGCGAAAATCATTACATCATATGACTCACAAATGTGAGTCATGCGCACGATCAACCAATCACAACATAACGATAATTGCACAAGTGTGCATCATGTGAAACCCCATTACTTCTAAAGAGTCATGGTGCGAAATATAACAACCTTGTGACTCATAACTATGAGTCATGCAAAATTCTGCCTTGCTTAGTCACCAATCGTGACATTAGCTCCCCTCTCCCTTAAGCCTAAGTCCCTTCAGGCTTAACGTCCCATCTTCGTCAGGCTTTCTCCAAACCTGCGCAGTTCCTTTTTCAATTTCCGAACTTGATGTTTGGCAGACTGGTAGTTCCTCCGGACTTCCTCTAAGGTGGTGTGTGCCGCCCTAATAGTCCGGTCACGGTCATCAATCATTCTCTGATATGTCCGCATATCAGTTCTTTAGGCCTCGATTGTGGCTTCGTCGGTGCCAAGTTGTTCTCATAGCCCTTGCAACTGTCGTTGCAAACTCTGTTCGTCGGGGATCGTCTCGATTTCGCTTTTTTCGCCCCCCTCTCCCTTTAACTGTGTCCCCACAGTTGTTTTTCTTTTCCTAATACGTGCATCGTTCTCCGTAAGGGGTGCCGCTTCCCCGGTTCGTCTTGGGTAAAACCCAGCATCGATTTTGTCGTGTCTGTGAGTACGACAAGTGTCCTTGAAACAGTGTTTCCAGGATGTCTCCTTGTGTGGTTGTTGCGGTTTGCGCAACTTGGGCTGTCGTGGAAACCAATTGCTTCCTTCCTTGTCGCGTAAATGAGTGTTGCAGGAATCATTGTAACAGGCAGCCCACAAAAGAGCGTTGTGTGCTGCCTGCTTTTCCCTTTCTTCCTTAGTAGCGTATGGCGGGCTGGTAGGGGTAGTAGCCCTGGGGCTATAGCCCCAGCCTTCGTCTGGACCCAATGGCGTTGGGTCTTGCCTCGTGGGTTCGATTTTGACTGTAACCCACTCGGGGCTTTCTTGAATACTGCTGATGGAAACGTTCAATGGCGATGCTGGCATTGTTGAAGTTTTCCGCAGGGTACCAAGTTTTGTCGTGTTCTGGTGAGTGGCCATTCCACTTGGCTCTGTATTGTATGCGTTTTCGGTGTATGCGTGAATCAATGATTTCTGCGAGTTCGTACTCGCTTTCTCCCTCTATTTCGATTGGAGGTGGTGGTGATTGCTTTTGTGAGGGGAACTGATTGTCTTGGTATGGTTCGAGGAGTGAGATGTGGATGGAAGGCGGTACTCATTCTTCGTTCAATTCCAAGGGATTTTGTAGTCTCTTTCCACAAGTCTAATGTAAATAGCGTTCCTCTATCGGTGATGATATCTTGTGGTAGTCCATGGAGTCGGAATATTTCCCGTAGGAATATCTGGACAAATTCTTTGGTGTTCATATCCTTGTTGCAGGGTATGAAATGGCTCATTTTTGTCAAGTGGTCGATGACCACCAGGATGGCGTCATAATCATCTGATTTCTGCAGGTCCGTGATGCAGTCTATTGCTATCGATTTCCATGGTTGGTGTGGCGCCTCGTTCGGTTGTAGCAGTCCGTAGGGCGCATGCCTTATCGCTTTCGTTCTTTGGCATGTATCGCAATTCTTGACATATCTCTCTATGTCGTCTTGCATCTTTGGCCAATAATATTGTCGGGATAGTAGTTCCATAGTTTTGCTGGTTCCGCCATGCCCAACTGCTGGGTTATCATGATTTTGTCGTATGACTTGAGTTCTGATCTCTTCGTGTTCCGGTACCCAAATCTTTCCTTGATGCCATAGGCATCCTTCCTTCCATTCATATGCCCCTAGAGCCACTCCTTTCATTACTTTCTCTCCTTTCCTAAGTGCTTCCTGGATTGCTCTTATCTGTCTGTCTTTTGTGCTTGCTTCTCGGATGCCAAAATCTTCAGCGACAAACTTGACCACTTCCATGGCTTCGAAGTATTGTTCTTTTGGGAGTAGGATCCTTTGTTTTTGTTGGATCCTCTCGTCGTTCTTTTTCGGGATATCTTTTGCTCTCCTAGTAGGGGCATCTGGTTTGCCCCCTTCCTTCCCGGGTCGGTATTGTATTTTGATATAGTATTGACTGAGGGTCTCGCTCTATCGGATTTGTCTGTCGTTAAGCTCTTTTGTCGTGGTAAATGGTACCAGGTTCTTATGGTCTGTGAGGACCAGGACCTGGTGTCTGCTTCCTTTTGCATATCTTCTCCATTCTTTCAACGCATGGACAATAGCTAAGAGTTCTTTGTCGTGGATATCGTAGTTGCATTCCGCGGGCGTCATTGTTTTTGACCGGTATGCCACTGGCCTCAATTTTCCATCGCTCCCCTTCTGTGATAGAATGCCTGAGCATACATATTTTGAAGCGTGGGGCTCAATCATGATTTCCTTGGTTGGATCGTAGTGCACTAGTAGTGGGGCTGAAGTAAGTCGCCTGCGCAATTCATCGAATGCATTTTGTTGGTTCTCGGTCCAGTTCCATTTGCAGTCCTTCTTCGTCAGTTGATAGAGTGGTTTAGCTATCCGACTAAACCCTTCTATGAATCGTCGATAGAAGTTGTAGAATACCATAAAGCACTGTATTCCTTTCTTGCTTTCGGGTGGTTTCCATTCCCATATTGCTTTTGTTTTGATAGGATCAACGCTGACTCCGTCCTTGTCGATGATGAAACCTAGGTATTCAGTTCGTTCCTTGTGAAATTCGCACTTCGATGGCTTCAGTGTCAGCCCTTCTTTTCTCAAGGCTTCCATAATCATTCTGACATGGGTTCGGTGTTGTTCCAGGTTTTTTGAATATATCAGAATATCAACTAAATAGACGATACAACAGATATCCAGAAACCTACTAAGAATCCTTTTGACCCATCGCTGAAACGCTGTAGGTGCATTTTTTAGTCCGAATGGTATGACCGTATATTCGTATATGCCGTATTTGGTGGTAAAGGTTGTTTTCCATTCGTCCCCATGTTTGATTCTGATGTTGTGATATGCGTTTCGGATGTCTAGTTTAGTAAAGACCTTGGCGCCTCTGAGCCTATCGAGGGCTTCTCCAATCAGTGGTAGGGGATATCGGTCTCGTTTGGTGACTTCGTTGAGCCCTAGGTAGTCCGCGCATAGCCTTAGCTGGCAATCTTTTTTCTTAACAAACAGGTTGGTGATCCCCCGTTGGCATAAGAGTCTCGAATCCAGCCCCGGTTCCTGTTGACCCTGATGTATTGTCTTAGTTTCTACAGCTCTTTTTCACCCAATGGGTATGGCCTTCTTGCTGGTACTGTTTCTCCTTTCTTGAGGTTGATATCCAAGTCAACCATTGGTCGGTGGGGTGGTAGCCGAGTTTCTTCCTCTTCCTTGAACATGTACAGGTACTGATGGTATTCCCTTGGCCCAATGTTTTCTGGTTTTATCTTTTCCTTGTCCTTTCTTGGCCTTAATAGCCAATTCGGTGCTGAGATTAATCCTTTCGATCCTAGTAGGCTCGTATGTCTTATCATCCCACTTGAGGATTCCGGTAACTTCGCCTCTTCGGTAGAATTTCCTAATGACATAGCGGAGATCTCGTTGATATCAATTTTTTGGCGTTTTGGGTGGTCCGTACTCCCAAACTCTAATGCACCTCTCATAGTAGGAGCCACTTGCTCCACTTCTTCACATTGTCCTATGACAATCTTCTGGCATATCAACTGTGCGATGCGGTCTCCTGGCTCAACTGTGTAACTGATTTTGCCCAGGTTGACCAGGACCACCTTGACTTCGCCTGTGTAGTCGGCGTCGATTACTCCCGCATTGACAGTAAGCTGATGTTTATCTGCCAATCCACTGCGTAGAGCCACTCGCCCATAGGTGCCTTCTGGTAGTCCTATAGCTATCCCAGTGTTGACGATTCCTGGTTCTTTTGCCGGTATCGTAATTCTCTCGTCTGCGTACAGGTCATGTCCTGCAGCCATGGCTGACCCCAGAGTAGGGAGTTTGGCCGTTTTTCTCAATCTTTGGATTTTGATATTCGGGACATCCTTGGCCTGGATAGTGGGGACTGTATCTCTAAGTTCTCTTCCATGGCTTGTGATTCGGGGACAAAGTCCACTGCTGGCGAGCTATCGAGGCATACTGTTGTACACATCTCGCTATCGAATGTAATCTTGTTGCTTTCCCAATCGATCTTGGGGTTGTGTTTTCTTAACCATGGCAGACCTAACACTGCCTCATAGTTGGGTAGATCTGCGATTTGGAAGGTTACCACTTCCCTATGGCTGCCGATGTCCATAGGTACTTCCGCTATATGGGTAATTGGTCCCATAGCGCTTGGCTCCCCGTCCGCAAGGTAGATTTCCTGTATTTCTTTCGCTCTCTTTGTTCGTATACCGTGTTTGTTGCTGAATTCCTTGTCAATAAAGTTCTCTGTACCACAGAGTCAATCATGCCGTTGATGATGACTGTCTTGTCCTTGCCATGTAAACGCATTTTGACCATGGTTTGGTCCTTTTCTTGTTCCAATATTTCCGTGTTTGTAAGTGCCATGTAGATGTTACCGATTCCGATGTTTTTGGTTTTGTTGTCCCACAGCCCATCTCTTACTGGGGACTTTCTTCGTTTCCCAACTCTTCAAGTGTTTCTCTGATATCTAATTCGTGTAGGTTGGTTCGTAGTTTCCAGCGATTATTGTTGGTCTTGCTGTTGAACTCCTGGTATAGTCTTTGTCGTCTGTTGTATATCGGCAATTACTGAATCTGTGCCCAGGTCTGGCGCATCCCAGGCATAAATTGTTGTCCCTTCATTTTGTGAATTCTACTCGTGAGAGGTTTAGTTGTGGGCGCCTTCTGGTAGCATCCAGGTCCACTGGGTTGCCTCGGGTTTCCATATTGTTGCCCAGCTTCCAGGTTCCGTTATTATTCCTGGGCGTTTCCTAATGTTGGATAAAGGTACTGTTGTTTCCTTGAAGGTACTTGATCATGTTTATCCGCTTTTCTTTTTCGATTGCCCAGGCAGCAAGGGCATCGACCTTTGCCGCAAGCATGTGGTCCGCTGCCCATGTGTCTTGGAGCATTCGATTAATTCCATTAAGCAATAGGCCTCTTAGTGTATCATGATCCTCATTCGCCTCTGTAGCTGTGAGGCGAAAGTCATTCCAGTATTCTGTGACTGGTTCCTTGCCTTGCCTCAGGCAGTCGAGCTTTATCCTAGCTGCATTTTCCGCATCCACATCACCAAACTGGTCTTTGAGGGCTGTAGTGAATTCTTCATATGTAGTCCTGGTCCCCAGCTTGCCTCCTTCTGCAAATGGGGTTATCCAGCTTGTTGCTGTATCCCTTAACCAGCTCTTGACGTAGGTGATGCATTCCGTATGTCGTGTTTCTTGTATCGCTTCAAAGTATAATTGGCATTGCACTAAGAAGGTTCGTAGTTTGGTCCTTGTTCCATGGAAAGTAGGGTGTTTCTCGACCTTGATCCGGTGGTTGGTTGTTTCTCGCTGATTGTTTATCAGAGTCAGAATCTCTTGGAACTGTGCATTTGTAAATCCTGCCAGTTGAATTCCTGCTCCCTCACCGGCAGTTGCTGGTCCCGGGGCTGATATCCATTCTGGTCTTGGGGTTTCGGGTTCCTGAGATCCTGTTGGTGAGGCAGGCTCAGGTGTCACCAGACTTTTTGTTCTTTGTGACTGGCGTCTGGATAGATTTGTGCTAATTGCTTCTTCCAGTGCAGGAACTAGTGTTGAGGTATCGCTTTCTCCCTCCATAAGGTCGATGTCGTTGTCTGTAGAGTCTGCCGTTTTGTAGTTAGGTGATGCTTAGGTGACGCAACCAAATGTTACGATCCTAAGCGTTAAGCTGGTTTTGCAACAGGTAACTACTTCTCTTTGGGTTGGATGAATATAACCGGGCCTTTGTTATAGTCTGGTATGGGGCGTGGCGCTAATCTCAGCCACCAGGGTAGGAGTACTATTGCAACGAGTAGTACTAGGCGGGTTTCCACTATTGCTCTTAGGCCTATGCCTACATTGTCTTGATAGCCAAACCCTATGGTTCCTATTGCACAACACCAATAGAGGAGTGGAGAGGTAAAGCGGTAAAGTAATTGTATAGGAAAGAACTTAGATGGTTGCGTGAAGAGTCCTAACCACAGGTCGCCTAGAGGTCCTTATATAGGCACTCTTCCCTCAACCCTAACCCTGGTGACTCATACCTGTGAGTCACACGACCTCTATGACTCATAGTGAGTCATAGTATGAAATCCCTCAGCTGACTCCTCTGAGTCAACTGCGCCGCGTGTCAACCAATCATAACTTATAAAATAAGTCATGTGCCCTAAAGTGGTCACATGCGCGAAACCCATGACTCATAGTGTGTGTCATGTGCGAAATCATTACATCATATGACTCACAAATGTGAGTCATGCGCACGATCAACCAATCACAATATAACAATGATTGCACAAGTGTGTATCATGTGAAACCCCATGACTTCTAATGAGTCATGGTGCGAAATATAACAACCTTGTGACTCATAACTATGAGTCATGTGAAATCCTGCCTTGCTTAGTCCCCAATCGTGACTTACGGCGACGGTTGACATCAGCTCCAGTCCTGGTACATTTTTACCCAGAAAAACAGATCATGATAGAGACAGATGCATCAAAATATGTATACTATGGCAGATTATCACAAAAAGGGAACGATGGAAGATGGCAACCAGTTGCATACCGCTAGAAAACGATGTCGCCTACAGAATGCAACTAAGACATACACAACAAAGAGCTGTTAGCAATTGTACAAGCTCTAAAAGAATGGACAAGATATGCAAAAGGAAGTCGACATCGAGTGTTGGTACTTACCGACCACAAAAATCTGGTACCCTTTACCAGGACAAAAGAACTTAATCACCAACAAATTCGCAGGAGCGAAACACTCAGCCAATAAGATTTCAAGATACAATATCGACCTGGAAAAGAAGGAGGAAAACTAGACGCTCTAACAAGAAGGGCGGAAGACATGCTTGGAAAAGACGACGAAAGGATTCGATAGAAACACAGGATCCTCCTACCGACTGAACACTACTTTGAAGCAATAGAAGTAGTGAGGTTTACAGAAGAGGACGCTGGAATTCGTGAAGCAAGCAAAACTGATACACAAATAAGGGCAATCCACGATACCCAGGAAAGAGCAAACAAGGAGATGAAAGGAGTTGCACTGGGAGCATGCGAATAGATGGAAGGATACCTTTGGTATCAAGGGAAAATCTGGGTCCCCGAAGAAGAAGCGATAAGGACAATGATAATACGACAAAACCACGATTCACTAACAGCAGGCAATAGAGGGACAAACAAAACCACCGCCCTCCTAGCTCGGCAATATTACTGGCCATGGATGCGAGACGATATCCAGTGATATAATAAAAATTGCGATATCTGCCAAAGAACGAAAGCAATCCGGCATGCACCATACGGATTACTTCAGCCAAACGAAGCACCCCACCAACCATGGAAATCCATAGCAAAGGACTTTATCAATGACCTACCAATATCAGCCGGTTATGACGCGATACAGCGAGTGATCGACCGATTAACGAAAATCAGTCATTTTATACCTTGCAATAAAAATATGAATAGGTAGAACTTTGTGCAAATGATCCTGAAGGAAATATTTCGCATACATGGACTGCCACAGGATATTATCACAGATCGAGGAACCTTGGTCACATCGGAGCTATGGAGAGAAACGACGAAATCGTTAGGGAAAGAAAGGAGTTTGAGTACCGCTTTCCATCCTCAAACCGATGGACAAACCGAGAGGACAAATGGCATACTAGAACAATACCTACGAGCTTACATCAACTATCAACAAGACGACTGGGCTGACCTACTACAACTGGCTGAATTTGCATACAATAACGCACAACAGGAAACAATAAAGACCACCCCATTTGTGCTAATTATGGTCACCACCCGGAGCATGAGGCAATTGGCCACATGATACCGAAAGAAAGGACTGATAAGGAAGAGATTGGTCAGCTGCACAGTATCCTACTTCAGGAAATGGTCTGTGCACAATTACGACAAAAAGAAAACTAAGATCAACACAGGAAACCCGATCTGAATCTCCGGTCAGGAGACATAGTCTGGTTACTCCCAAGGAATATAAGGACCACAAGACCTTGCAAGAAGCTGGATTACAAGAAAATCGGAACATTCAAGATCCATACGAAGGTGGGCACAAGCGCCTATAAATTGTCCTTGCCCCAACAGATGAAGGTCCACAACACCTTCCACATCTCACTTCTCGAATCATATCACTGCAATCAGTTTCCCTCACAAAAGCAATTACCACCACCTCCAATCGAGATAGAAGGAGAAAGCGAGTACGAACTCGAAAAGATTATTGATTCACGCATACACCGAAGACGCCTACAATACAGAGTCAAGTGGACCGGCTACTTACCAGAACACGACAAAACTTGGTACCCTATGGAGAACGTCAACAATGCCAGCGTCGCCATTGAACGTTTCTATCAGCAGTACCCAAGAAAACCCAGAATGGGTTACAGTCAAGATCGAGCCCATGGGGGAACCAACCTTGACACTCGACGACTGTTGGGGCGATAGCCCAAGAGCTATCACACCAACTAGCCCCCTATATGCAACGCAGGAGGAAAGACAGAAGCAGGCAGAACATAACGCTCTCTCATGAACTGCCTGCTACTATGACCACTGCCACGTTCATTTACGCGATAAGGAAGGAAGTAATTGGTTTCCTAAACATTTAAAGATACGCAAACAACAACAACCCCACTAGGAATCGTTCTGGATCCACTGCTTCAAGGACAACTGCCGTGTACATCGACAAGACAAAATCGATGCCGGGTACTACCCAGGACACACTGAGGAAGCAGCCCCCCTGAATGAAACGGATACACATATACGGAAGAGGAAGGCGACTGTGAGAACACAGTTGAGGAGAGAGGAGGGCGAAACAAATAAAACGGATACTAGCCCAGATATGGGATGTCTAGAACGACAAATCGAAGGATTACGAAACCAATTTGGCAACGCCGAAGCTACAATTAGGAACCAAAGAGAGGATATGCGGACCTACCAGAGGATGATTGCCAAACGAGATCGAACCATCAGAACGGCAAACCTACCCTGGGAAGAGGTCTGGAAAAGTTGGCAGTGCGCCGAACATCAGGTTCGGAAGTTAAAAAAGGAATTGCGCAGGTTTGGAGAAAGCCAAACGAGGATAGGACGTTGAGCCTGATGGAACTCATGCTGATCAGAGAGGAGAGCTAATGTCACGATTGGAGACTAAGCAAGGCAGGATTTCACATGACTCATAGTTATGAGTCATATGGTTGTTATATTTCGCAATATGACTCATTAGGAGTCATTGGGTTTCACATGATGCACAATAGTGCAAATCATTTTTATATTGTGATTGGTTGATTGTGCGCACGACTCACACTTGTGAGTCATATGATGTAATGAGTTTCGCACATGACTCACATGATGAGTCATGGGTTTCGCGCATGTGACCACTTTGGGGCACATGACTGATTTTATGAGTTATGATTGGATTTGGAACGTTGTGCAGTTGACTCATCGGGGTCAGCTGATGGATTTCATACTATGACTCAATATGAGTCATTGAGGTTAGGTGACTCATAGGTATGAGTCACCAGGGTTAGGGTTGAGGGAAGAGTGTCTATATAAGGACTCTAGGTGGCCTGTATCTAGGACTCTTCACGCAACCATCTAAGTTCTTTCCTATACAATTACTTTAACTCTTTATCTCTCCACTCCTCTATTGCCGTTATGCAATAGAAACCATAGGGTTCGGCTATCCATACAACGTAGGCATAGGCCTAAGAGCAATCGTGGAAACCCGCCTAGTACTACTCGTTGCAATAGTACTCCTACCCTGGTGGCTGAGATTAGCGCCACCCCCCCTACCGGACTATCACCAGGGCCCGGTCATATTCATCCAACCCAAAGACAAGTAGTTACCTGTTGCTAGTCAGCTTACCGCATAGGATCGTAACAGGTATAATCAGTAGTGTCAAGCCCTGACGGACTACCTTCCGAAGTCCTACAAGTAATCCCACAATCGTCAAAGGAAGCCTGTGTAGTTGGGGATCAAGCGGTTCAATGTGGACCCCTTAACAAATAGCAATTCATCCAAGATGTACAGAACATGTTTGAATACTATCAACACTGCAAGAAGTCGGATATGGATACTGTCAGACCAAAATCTCGCTGGCATGATAGTAAACACTCAAAACTACATCTATTATAACGTGAGAGACATTATGATGCTTTAGTTACTAAATTCTGTAAACGAAGAAACACCCGCCAAGGGCCAGAGCCTATCTGGCCTAGCGCCCCACACGAGGTCAATACACATCAAAGTCCATTTGGACTGGAAAATTCAGAATCAGTGGAGTAGTATAGAAGTACTACTACAGTTAGATAGTGCAGCTGCGGTTGCTGTATTGAGTAGTTCATAGGTCAAGAAGCCCTGCTACCATGTATACGTCGGAATTCCCCGACACCAATCTCTGGTGTAAGTGGAAACCAAATCCCGGGTTCCGGGAATCATTACACCAAAACGGTTAGAATGAGGATCGGTCACTATGTGATGGAGATGAGGTTTGATGTTGCAGATATGCCTGATACTAAACTTGATTGGTATCTCCCAATATCGTGGCTAATGGACCAGAGTCATGATATTGTGTTAGATAAGAGTACTCTGAAGTAGTGTTCAAAATACAGCAATGCAAACTGCCTTGTCTCTAAGCGACATCTGAAGTTCAGTACAAGTGAAGAACACCCTGCCAAGGATAGCAGTCGGGTATATCTCCGAGGGATGGACAGGGATACTGGAGAAGACAGTCAAGACATTACTGTCATTATTCTCCCAGAGTTCAAGGACTCTGGGGATATTTTCAGTCAAGAGAATATATCTGCTCTACCGAAAAATACCAAGTTTGACCACAAGATCGAACTTGAGCCAGGGACTAAGCCACCCTCATGGCCTATTTAACCAAAATCTCGAAGCGAGAGTTAGATGTCTTGTATGACTACATCTGTGAAATGGAGGAATAAGGCAAGATAAAGCAGTCTACGTCTCGCCCTGGTGCCCCTATCCTCTTCGTACTGAAGCCTGATGGTACGCATCCGATATGCATTAATGACCGAGGGCTCAACAAGATAACTATCAAGAATATGTATATGATGGCCGTGATGCATGAGTTTAGGGATAAGCTTAGGGAAGCCACAGTATTCACATAGTTTGATCTGAAGAATGGCTATTATTTTATACAGGTTGCACCAGGTGAGGAATGGAAAACTCCCTTTAAAGACTTTTATGACTTGTATAAATATAGGGTAATGCCATTCGGGCTATGTAAACCACCATCCACCTTCACAAGTATGATCAATAGTGTATTTAGAGATATGCCTGATGTAGAAGGTATCGCTTATATGGATGACATCCTAATATACTGAGTGACAATAGAGGAACATGTCTCATAGGTACGTCATGTGATGGAAAGACTGCAAGAAGTAGGCCTTTGTGTTGGCATAAAGAAGTCTACCTTCCATCAAAGGGAAATTGAATTCTTAGGTTATAAGATATCAGAGCATGGAATATCCATCATGACTCGAAAGGTAGAGGAGATCAAGGCGTAGAAGACTCCACTGAGCATAACCTATGTTTAATGCTTTATGGGTTTTGCAAAGTTCTACTGTATTTTCATAAATGGGTTTAGCAAAGTTGCGAAATTATTAACAGATTTTACGAAGAAGGATGTAAAATTGGACTGGTCAGCTGCTTGTGAGCGGTCATTTGCATATCTAAAGGAATTGTTCACCACTAGTTCCATTCTGACAAACTTTGATGGCTCTTGTGCAACTAAGTTGGAAACGGACTCTAGTTAATTCGCATTGGGAGCAGTGCTCTCGCAGCTCGGTGATAACCAAAGGTGGCATCCAGTAGCCTATGACAGTGGGAGGTTCTTGCCCGTGAAAGTGAACTATGATGTATCGATCAGGAGATGACAGCAATAGTTGCTGCATTCAAGAAATGGGAGAATCTTTTCTGCTTGGTTGAAGACCAAATAGAGGTACATCCAGATCACTAGAATTCGGAGTCCTTTAATAGTTCCAAGGTCTAGAACCGTAAGAAGCAGTACTAGGCAGAGTTCCGCCAGCCGTTTAACTTCGGGTGGTTTCCTGTGAAGGTCGTCTGACCATAAAGGCAGATGTGTAGTCGCAGTGTAGGGACTACCGCCTGGAAGAGGGAAGTGATCCACTACGACAAACATTTTTTCGTCCCGGACAATGGCATGTTTAACAGGAACGCAACCTCCTGCGTCTCCAAATACTTTTAACCCTCCAGGGTTATTGCTTGCAGTCGAATTTCTTACTAGCCCTAAAGACAGTCGCAGAAAGAGACCAAGCATACCCTGCAGTCCTCAGAGTGGTGGCAGAGAAGGAATCTACTGTTGACACCGAGTTCGATGTAGAGAAGGGTCTGCTCACCTATCAGAACCGATAGTATGTCCTTAAGGACAAGATCTTTAAGCCAAGAATCATAAAGGCAGAACATGATTTACATGTCGATGGACACTTTGGAATATTAAGACAATGGCACGAGTAAAAGCAAATATCTATTGGCCTAATATGTAGAATCAGGTAACAGAATATGTTCGTACTTGTGACATCTGTCAACGAAGTAAGACCATAAGGCAGAAGAAGTTTGGCTTGCTCTAACCTGTTGAGGTTCCAATGAGACGATGGAATGCAATATCTATGGACTTCATGGTGGCCTTACTAGTGTCACCGGGGTATACAAAGATAAGTGTCATCGTGGATAGATTTCAAAGATAGCTCACTTCATCCCACTGGCCACGGAGGTGACCATTAAACAACTGGCTCTTACTTTCCTCAGGAAGTATGGCGGTTGCATGGGCTTCCAGAATAAATCATATCTGACATAGATACCCATTCCACATCTGAGTTTAGGATAAGTCTCATGGATTTACTACAAGTCAAACTCATTATCTCCACAGCTTTCTATCTGAAGACCGATGGGTAGACTGAAAGGGTTAATCAGACACTGGAACAGTATCTAAGAAGTTATAGTTCATACCTGAAAGACGATTGAGGTACATTGTTGGAACTAGCATAATATGCATACAATATGTCAGTTAATGAGTTATCTAAGGTATCCCCCTTTGAGGCGAATTACAGGTTTGTCCCCATGACAAAATGGTCCAAGGCCGTATCTGAGCATCAAACATACACCCAGTCAGTAAGTTGGTGGTCAAGGATTTGGAACTCACATGGGCAGATATTAGAGCGACTTTGCAAAATGCACAGTAGCGCCAGAGGAAGTGGCATGACCAGAAGCATCTGCCATCTCCGGAGTTTATTACCATAGAAGATACTGTACACGGTCGAGCAAAGAAGGCAGACAACGTTATCTTAGATAGATGCAACATTCGCACTAAACGATCTCTTGAATAACTTGACTATAAAAGGTTCACTCTGTTCATAGTAAAGCAAAATATAGGAACATAGGGATATAAGCTGA
The DNA here is from genome assembly GCA_003316355.1 of Tuber calosporum. Lineage (NCBI taxonomy): Eukaryota > Fungi > Ascomycota > Pezizomycetes > Pezizales > Tuberaceae > Tuber > Tuber calosporum. Next base: position 13,874 of record QFET01003384.1, read on the forward strand.
AACTGCCTGCGCGATGGACTACCCACCCACTTTTCAATGTCAGAGTTCTGGAAACTTATCACGAAGACCAAATTGGCAGACACATAAAGGAGGTACCAGTCCCAAATATTTTGGACTTGGAGGCGAGCTATGTAGTATAAGCCATAGTTGACAGCCAGTGGTATGGAAGTGCAAAGTCTAAGTTCCCTCACCCGTTTGTACTATACTTAGTCTAGTGTGTAGGTTATAGGGTGGAGGAAATATCATGAGGACTGTACGAGATATTGGAAGGAACAGTCTTAGAGGCATTGCTGTGCCTTCACATCGTTATCCTGCTAAGCCAAGGGATCATTGTCTATGAACAAGTACCCAGGTCAGGTACTTACTAGAAGAGAGACTCATGACAGAAAAAGACTAAGTCTGAGGACAGAATTGTGGAAGAGAGGAGTAGTGTAATGCTCCTACATATCAGTTGGTATTGTGTACGGGACCTCAGCCCTACGAGAGGCCCCTGAGGGCAATGGCGAGGAATGGTACCATAGACCTGAACAGTGACTTGACAACCTGAGGTACTTAGGCTAAGAAAGGTACCTAGGTCCTTAGTTGGGTAGGGTAACCTGACTAACTAGGGTGACCTGGATCAACACTCAGGCTGGGTAACCCAGAGTTCCTGTCCGGTATGGTAACCCTTCTAGGCAGGGTAACCTTGAAGGATAGTTAAGCAGGGTAACCCATTTAGATAGGGTAACCCGCCCTTTGAGTTAGACAGGGTAACCCGGTTGGTAGGGTAACTAAGGAGTCCTATGAAAATATGATAAGCAGTATAGACGCCACCAACTGTTGTGCATTCGCGTAACTAAGTGTAACAAGGGGATACATACATGTATAAATAATAGAGTGGTTACTCACTACCCTATGGTGATACAAGAGGATATTAAGCGGACTTCTGCATAGGTTTACTCCATGATAGGAACAAGTTACCCTACCTTGGAAGTCACATACGAAATCGTAGACCTCAAGTTACTCTACTATAATATTATGCAAATGCAAAACCTTACTGCAGTCACACTGGGCTTCTGGGGTAGGTTTTGAAATATCCAACACCCCAATGTGGCTCCCATGTTTGCCCATTGCGACAGGTGGGAAAGAGTGACAGTTTAAAAAAAGCCTAACAAAATTGAGAGATTGAAGGCAGTCGTGTTATACCGTATACATCACCACTATCCATCTGACCAAATGCTGTCCGCTGGATATATATTAGGGTAGGAGATGGCCAACCTGGGCATGTTGCTAGTATTAACATCAGGCGGTACTGTAGAGGTACTCTTGGTCCCTAATATCCCAATAGGAGGTGTGGGAGCCCCTTGGAAAGACCATCAGAGTGTTGGGGATGAATGAAAGTTTGTCTGGATAAACTCCACTGCAAAAGGACCACATAAAGCCCAGGAGCTATACTACAACTGAGAGACGTTATAACAGGACTCTGAGAATATTTAGTCTTGTTACAGCCTAGGTGGTTAACTAACCCTTGGCTATTGGAGGCGTCCATTCTGGTCAATACAGTTGAGCCACTCGCCGGAGGAGCTATGGAGTCTTTTGGAAAGTTGCCGATTGGCCAGGTAGACCAAATAACTATATCGCTTATATAGACGAAAATGAAATCGTGCTACTGTGTCTTAACTGAGATAATTAGTCCCATGCCAACTTGACAGTAGGCTACTGACAAGACTTCGATCTGAAAGGGTTTTCTCTCCTGCAGATATAATTGAGATACATTGCAGAAAACCAATTGGATTGGTAGACTCTCCTTATTCGTGCAATCCGCAAACTTCTGATGCAGACTCTGAGGAAGTCCGGCCTTGATAAACCCTGAGTGGAAAAAGGTGCTCATTTATAGTAGGAGTAGGGCTGGGTGTCGATGACATTTATAATACTACTTAATTAAATACAATCAGCACTCGACACTAATAACCAACTATCCTCTCGAGAAGAACCACAATTGAGTGAAGCTCTGGCTTAACGATATTAGGTTTTATCATTTTGATTCAATCATCTAAACCTTTACCCTCCATGAACTTTACTTTGAGCCTTTGATGCAGTCGCAACCTTGGAATCCATCTTCCATCATAGTGCCCCCGTTACACTTTCTGATACGGAATTTAACCTATCCTCACCCTACTCTGACCTAGCCTCTGAGCTAGGTGACTTGCATTTATACACACTATATATATTTAGCAGGTTCCCCTTCGCTGCCAGTACTAGATTTGGGGTCCTATACCTCGCCTTTGCAAACTTCACCCTAGCACCCTTTGTCCACTCCTGGTGCGTTACTCTCCCACTAACCGGTTCTTACCATGTTCCTATCACAATCATGTTTTCAATGCCTTTCCTATACCACCCTGCCCCTACCCCAAACTGGGCCAAAACTGAATGGTCTACTCTCTTGCCTCTCATTAAGGACCTGTCTATCCTGCCTCCTCCTCCACTCCCACTTCATCCTCCATATGTACGTGATTTGAGAACTACCTCAGTACCCTCACTTCTCGCCTAGCCCAACACACTTCTAACAACCGCCCTTGCTTCAGTTTAAAACCCTGCTGGACAGCTGAATTGTCTCAGTTCTGCCAGACTTTTATCACACAAGCAAGGATATCACACTTGTCTCCCTCCCCTACACTGTCCGACAGAGCCCACACCTCCTGCCTTGTATACTCTAAGGCTATAAAAAAGCCCTAAGCGTTATACTGGAATACCTTTCTCTCCTTCAGGGACTCCAGTCAGTTTTGGCAGCCTGCTGTTTGGCTATTGGGCACCCTGATAACCGCTTCCTATCCTTCCCCAACGTCTCATCTCCTGCCATTTTTAATACCTCCCTTCTACATCACTTCTTCCCCTCTAAGGATCCCTAGTCTGTCTTGTCCATCTTCTACCCATTTCGAGATTTTCTCCCACTTGAGTAGCAGGAAGTCTCTCAAGCCCTCTACAATTCCTCCACACCTCTGCCCCTGGCCTTCACCTCATTCCCTTTACTTCCAGGAAGAAGGTCAATCAGATCAACCCCTCTTTCCTCACCTCCCAGCTCGGTCCCCTCCTGACTTATAGTTTCATCCCTTCCTCCCTGAAAAGGCTAACTGCATCGTCCTCTCCAAACTTGACAAGTCTGATTACAACTCTTACTCCTTACTTCTAAACTTTATCCTCCAACAAACTGTATCCAAGATTTTGGAGAGGATAATGACCCCTCGCCTATCTCTTATGACTCATGCATTCAGCCTCATCCACTCTTACTGGTATGGCTCACTTCCCAGACTTTGTACCTTCACTGTATGCACAACCCTCCTCTATTAAGTCTGTATACTACAACATGCGGAGCTTAAGACCTTTACGCTTTCCCTTGATATCAAAGGAGGCTTTGATAATATCTCCTGTAGTTGTTTATCTTCCCTATTCTATATCAAATGTGAATCCCCTTATATGGTTTCTTGAGTCCCCTCCTTTTTGACTGACCACAAATGTTACCTGGTTTTCTAAGAATTTCCTAATATTTTCTTACCTGTTCAAGTGGGCGCCCCTCAATGCTCCTCCATCTACCAACTCTTATTTCTTAATTATGTATCTTTCCTACACTTATCCATCCCCAAAGGGATTACGTTGGCCTATGTTGATAATTTTACTGTCACTATTGGATCTGAGTCATACTGGAGGAACATACAACTTCTTCAGTATTATCACACCCATTTCTTCATTAAGGCCTCCCCCCTGGGAGTGTCCTTCTCTCTCCCTAAAACGAAACTCATCAACTGGCACACCCCATAAAACCGCATTCCCACCTCACTAGCCTCCATCTCTCTGGAGGGCAGCCTCTTCTATCCTTCCTTAATATTAGTGGGCTAGTATGGTGCTTCTCAACCTGTATGGAAACCTTCCCTCACCTCTCGAATAGGCTAGCCCTTGCGCTACGGGTTTTCAGTCTCATAAGGCAACTCTCCCCTACAGGCGTTGGCATGGTCCACTACCTTAACCGCAGGCAACCAATAGGCCTGCTCCTACCTATCCTATCTTATAGTGCTGACCTCCTCATCCCCAACACCACCATGTTGGAGAAAAAGGAGGTCCCTTGTAGCAAGGTCCAATGGTGGGTACCAAATGCTTCTCATCTACTCCTATGTCCATCCTCTACTGTGAGGCTTGCCTCACCACCTTGAACTCACTACTATTACATAAACACAGGATGGCTATTCTCCAGCTCGCCTGCTCACCCCTGATATCAAACCTGCAGCAGCACACCTGCCCCCTAATTTTCCATCCCACTCCTCGTACTAGGCTGATGACTCCTTCCGCCCCCTCCTTTGAGGCCTTAAAACCAACTACATCCCCCTCTACTGTGACCAACCAAGGCCAGTTCCTGCTCTCCACTCCTACCCCCCTATTGACGGGATTTGTTTTCTCCTTATCCAGGTGGCCAGAGCATGAGCCATACTCCATCAGATTAATTCTCACCACTGACCAAGCACAGTCTGTACCCATACAGAACCGATAGCTGGAGCCGACTCCTATAAAGTATTCAAGGATTACAGCTGAAACAACCTCTTTCCTGATAGGAGACTCCTGTCTCCACCTCTCATTTACTACCAGTACAAGCCATCTCTATGCCTGCATGCTTTCATGGACCTCAATCACTACACGGCTGGAAGAATCTATCAGATATGTGCTGGCAAGAGTTACCTTACAGCCTAGTCTTCCTGGAGCAATACTGACCGCTCCCTGACTTGCATCTCCTATGACTTAAGGGATTAGGCCTTTTGGCACACGATCTTCTGCTACCTCTCTAAGTCATGCGAACACGAACTTTAATTTACAAAGCTGTGCTCGATAGGCTATGGCTCCCCAGTTTGGGCCCACCTTAAACTTATCTTGGCTCTTGCCTCCTATATCTGCACTATGAACCCTAACGTTCTACCATCCATTCTAGCAGCAATCGCTGCTACCCTCTCTTCATCCTCAGGCAAGGACTCATCTTGAATTGTGCTTTAGTTTGCTTTTCATTCGTACCTGTATCTTTCCTTATGATTCTGATTTTGTTCTTTTCATTTCACTATATACATTTTCTATTCGACACAACTCTTGGGCACAGTGGCAGTAGGGTTATCAATAGGAGAGAACTTGTTCTATTATTTCCCTTGATTTGAACTTTTGAAATTAACGTTTTGTTTATGCCATCGCTATTACTCCATGCAGGTTCCTGTACGTAAATAGTGAATATATGAGATGATCAAACTAATAAAAATACCCCTGTAGGTTATGCCATCACCACAACTTTTGTTTCAACTTAACTTGAGCCTTTAGCCATGCCAGGGGGTGGGGAATTGTCTTTATGATTCCCTCCTCATCGAGCTTATTAGAGTCTACTCCTTTGAGCTCCCTCTCTCCTCTTCAGTCATCTTTGTTAATGGTTCCTCTCCTATCACCACTTTTGTTTTGCCTCGCTTAGTTTTCTGGTCTGCCTCGCTCAATATCTGCATAGTAGGGAATTCCCTCTCACCTCCCTACTCAGCTGGGCAATAGGGTTGCCCTAGACAGAAACTTTCTACAGGGTTGCAGTAGCTTTAGCAGTCTGATGGTCGATTCGCCCACTCCAGTTTGATGAGAACTGCCTAGATCGCTACAGACACAATTATGTTGTTCCTTGGGTCTATCCCTCATCTATCCTCACCTTCTTCTCTCATCTACTCCTAAAGGTTGATCAGCTGGCACTCGACTGCTCCTCTGCTTCTGCTGGTACAAGACTACTACGAATTTTGCTAAATCTGGGGATTTACATTGTCTGCCACACACTCCCTCCTACTCTATCAGCTTACTGACCTCCTTTGGCTTAATTGTTTTTGGCTCATCATCCCTGAGGGTCTTATTGCCTCTGCCCTCAGCCATACCCTCCTGCATTAATAGGATATGGGATGTTATGCCTTTGGCCAAATTGATAGTTCAGGTTGGTTTCTAGCTTAGATGTTTTGTTTCCTTTGTGGGTCTTGGTTCTTATTCACTATTGAACTTTGTTTATTTCATATGTCATTTGACTGCGGAGGTGAAAGGTTTCCTATCTTTTAATGATTTCAGTTCTGTTTGTTCTAAGTGGTTTGTTCTATCTAAGTGCCTAACTTTGGTTTGATAAGAGGGTTTTTTTAGCTGATGGGGGGGGACAGATGGTAGTTGCCAGTTTCTTCCTGCTATAGCTTTCAGCTCCATGTAGTTTCTGAAGCATAAACAGTAATTCAATGAGATAATCACAAATAAAAATAAATAAAAAAACAATGAAAAAACCTTTTAGGTTAAGGCATGCTGTATCTACTACACACACCTGGCAATTGAAATCTCGACTCAACAAGAAATCATTACCATCTTCTCTATACAGGTTTCCACCCCCTCAAACTACGCCATTCGGTGGCAACTTGTCTACCTCTTTCTCTCCTGACCAAATTCATTGGGGTCTACCCCTATGAGACCATGCTCTCCTCCTTTCCATTCTCGTTAATGGTTTTCTCTTTTCCCCAATCTTGTTTTGCCTCGCTTAGCTTGTTTCCTCTGCCTCGTTTAACATTTGCACAGTCAGCAACACCCTACCTTCATACAGCTTTGAGACACACCTACAGTATGAGGAACCTTCCTACACTCCTAGGTTGCTTTGAAGTCTAATGGTCAATTCCTTCACTCTCTGCTCTTTAAGAACTACCTAGATGAGTACGCAGTGTTTTGTCCCTGATAATGGGTGTAGCCCTCATCTCCCTCTGATCCTCTCTTTTCTCCTCACGCCGGATTAGCTTGCCCCCTGCTGTTTTCCATTACCAAAGCTCATACCTTACTGCCTCAACATGGCTGGTATTCTACTGCTCCCCTTCTCTCCAGCTGGTACCTTACAACCTCCCCTCTCCTCAGATTCTTGCCCACTGTCATATCTGCTTTCAGATACACTTGATCCTAGTATTGCACAGCTTCTTGAACTTATGTTAATGCCGTCATGTACCTCCGAATCCCAGGTTCATCCTCAACTACCAGCCCCTTAATGGATATGAAGTAGTTGCTATTTTCTCCTTTTCTGTAGTAGTTTTCATCAAGGGTTTTCCTCTTGCTTTCCTGCTTTACTACTTCATACTTTCGACCTGTTTTCTGCTTAACCATCTGGGGGTTTGTTTACTTGTGTCCGAGATGTGCAGTTAGGCCTAAGCAAGAGTGTCCAGGAGTTTGGGTGTAAGTCCCTGGAGATGTAAAGGATGTTTGTTTAGAATTAAGGTATTGCTTTTGCCATAGCTAGCCCTCCATGCATGGTCTTGTACCTTAACAACCAATATAGGAGATAATCAATAATAAATAAACAACTCTTTGTCAGTTAAAGGATGATCAAACAACGGATCATATACCTTAACAATATATTCAGTTATCTATCATGATTACAAGTTATAAGCCTTTGAGAATTTTTATCTTTCATTATCTTTTAAGCGAGATTTCCGGATAGTTGACAGACCTTCTTGATACGACCATGACCTAGTCAATATAATAGTACTGAAATGGCTACCCTATAACCCTGATAGACCTAGTACACAATATTGACTTTCCTGCTTCAATAGACCAAGTATAATAGAACTACTGTGTCTTAACATAGAAAAAGAGTGTTAAGTAAACTTGACAGTAGACTCCTGCCAAGACGAGGATCAGAAAGGTTTTTCTATCCTGCAGATAAAATTGAGATACATTGAAGAAACCAATCGCATTGGTGGACTCTACTTATCCACGTAATTCACAGACTCTCAAAGTTATTTCTAATTGAGTTTGGCATCAATAGCCCAGAATGGGGAAAGGTACTCAAGAAGGCTCACTTTATTGGTGGGTATTGTTAGTTTTTCTAACTCTACTTAAATAATTGTAAAGAGTACTTGACTCTGATATTCAACTATCATCTCAGGATGAACTTGAATTGAGTAAAGCTCCAGTATAACAATTTTAAGTTTTATTACTTGATTAAATTATGTTTATCTTTACTTTTTTGATGGTTTTCACTTTAGGGTATTAGTTCAGTCACCACCTTAGGATTCATCTAGCTATAGGGTGCTCCTATTATATTACCTAACTCCTGATAACTCATAAATCAAGTCATGTCCCTCAAAGTAGTTGTATGGACCCAAACTTATAACCTATTATATGAGTCATATGCAAAAGTCATTACATCATTTGACTCAGAATCGTGAATTATGCAACCAATCAACCAATTATAAACAAATAATCACTTGCCCAAATGTGTATCCTGTGGGTGCAGATATGCGAAAAGTGGTCCTTTCTACTAATGCAAGAAATATGCTTCCATTTTTTCAATACTTCTTCAACCTCAAGAGTACCTTCTGATGATCCATAAAAATAATTGTTGAAAAATTTGATGCCTTTGTTAGTTGTGAAAGTCAGAATTGAGAAATGTATGCCTTTCTTTTTTTTCACCTTGATAAATACCCTATACCAAAAGCTATATGAAAAATATTTAGAAGGCATTCCTAGGACTATAATTATTTATTATAAATAGTTTTGTACTTTTACTCTAATATATATAGACAGTTACAACTATATATAAGACTTTTTAGCAATACATATGGTTGCTATGCAAACTTGAAAATAGAATACCAGAAAACTACATTCACGGTGTTATGCTAATTTTTATATATCAGTTCTCATGTGATACCATATGACCACCAGTGAATAGTAGTGCGAAATATAACAACCCTATTACTTGTAACTATTAATATTTAAGATCCTGAATGCTTACTAACCAATTTGAGGAGTTCAGTCTTGACTACAATATTCTCAATACTACCTTAATAGAGTGGTTATTCCATTGTATGCTAAAGTGAGCAGTACTATTCTATATGAGTAGGTCAGTAGGAGTGCTGATTCTTAATTCGTCCTACCTATTAGTTGGTAATATCTTTTTTATAAAGAAATATATCATCTATGACAATAGGAATAATATCAAGCAATACTACCATGATCTCACTCTAAATAGTGTTTCACCTTAGAATCCTACAAAGAAAATTTTAACAAAAGATGCCTAAAATCAAGATAGTGGAAGGGAAATATTCTGAAATAATACATTCTATAGAACTAAAATTGATCAATATGAGATGCATAAATAACTATAAAATTCTGAACTCCAAATATGAAAATCACAAAAAAAACCAACTATTTTAACCTGTTAAATACTACCAAATATAAGGAAATATATATCCTCACTGTAGCAATGCAACTAGTATACAGGTGAACCGAAACATCAACCCTGTAATCAATATCCTATATTATCAAAAATATACACAGATGAGATAGATAGAAAATTTGATTAGTTGTTAACAATCTAAGCATACTATCTAGGCTTATAGGTAACTTTTGACTTATAACTGTTGCTATGATAATCAATACACTTGTTGCAATGGTAAACCTATTATCCCCCTTTACTCTTTAAACTATTCTATTCTTTAAACTATTCTATAGACTCTTCTTATTTTCACATCTCAGCAAGTCTTGTATAAATATCAAACCAATAGCTGGCTACTGCTTAAGCTCTCTTGTATAACTGTTTACACAGGCCAGTACCTTTTATATCTTCATGTCCATAATGTTTCTTGGTACCTAGTAGGGTCTAACAATTGTCCCTCCCCCTGTATTGATGGCCATTGTAGTCTTGAAAGATTTGTTCCAATCTCTTTCACCTCCAACTCCTTTATCCCCTTCTCAATCCTCCCAACTCTTTCAATTAAAATCTGTTCTTCCTAAAGAACCTTTGACCAATAGACTCTTTGACATTGAAGTCTGAGACAAAGCTAAAAGAACTGGCATGCTTGGTAGAAACCCTAAATTCTGGATTGTATTTAAGTAAGATTTTCAAAAGACTGATTGTAACGGTAATGGAGCATATTGTTCAGCTACTTTTTTTTTTTTTTTTTTTTTTTTTTTCTTTCCTACATACCTCCCCCACTCCTGGTTCTACAGGCTCTCTAAGCTCATTGACCCTTCCTCTGGTCCTACTTGTTCAGATACTTGTTGCCTGTAACTTGTAATGGCCACGCAGTACACAGGGACCCCGAATCGATATAGATGAATTAATACTAGTTGTTAACAGTGCACGAGTAAATACATGAATGAATAAACAAATATACAAAATGAATGAATAATAATAAAAGGAATTTAGAACCAGTATGAAAAAACTCGCCAGCAGCTATTACTATAGTCACTCGCAGGAAAGAAAAAGGATCAAGTGGGAGAGCAAAATATGGGGCTATGTATTGTCATGCTTTGGTTGGTAACTCAATCCGTCCCAGTAGTAGTGTCAGTGCCGGAAGCATCTGTTGGCTTCTCTGTAGAGTCTCTGATGAAATTCTGGTCCATATCAGAATTTCCATGAGGAAAGGGAGAAGCCGACACAGCCTCACTGGCGTTCGCCAGCCCCAGACTATCCAACGGCCACACAGGTCTCTGCAGCCTAGCTAGGGAGTAATTTGGACTGCCAACCCTAGAGACGGGCTCGTCTTCTCCACCCTCCCAAGCGGCCGATCCCATATAAGAGTTTCGTGAGAACACCGATCTCGCTGGGCCGTCGTACTCGTCATTGATTTTGGGGCACCTGCGGATATGGTTGACGCTAAAGGACGAAGGGGCTGGGCCCGTGATGGGCGACTGCTGCTGTGCGCTGTGCACCGCTGGCAAGTCCAGTGCGCGTTTCTCGATATGGTCCAGGTACTTTTCCCTTGTCGGGTTCATGCTTCGTGGCCTGATCTGGCTCCCCCGAGGAGCAATTTTGAAATAGGTGGCGTAGAGATTTATCAGAGCGAAGCTGATAGCTACGACCACTGTGGCCCCTTGGATCACGATGACAACAATTCCAAGGACTGTCACTATGATTCTCTATATGATTGCTCCCCCTCTCCCTCCTCCGGTTAGATACTCGCGGGAAAACATGTTGCCGTGAAGGGTATATATGGGTGCTTACATTCAGCTCAGGAGTTGCTAAGACCACGCATAAGATCGCAAGGGTTGAGATCCTCATGGTTGGGAGTATATAAACGGTGAATACATTCAATCTACGAGGGACATTGATCGGCGTACGAGCCAAATCCAATGAGGTGAGCAAAAAAAAAAAAAAAAAGAAGAGTGCATGAGAATGGGTGCCACCACGAACCTTGTACTTTCGAAGGGCATCGTGTAAGCTAGAACAATAAAATAAATTGCCTCGACGGTCAGTAACCCATAAACCTGAGCCTTCGGGTTTCCACTCCCTCCCCCATGTAAGATCCCCCTCAATATATCGACAGATAACATGGGCCCAAAGGCCCACCACATCCGCCTCCGAAACCGGGATGCTAGCCACCCAAATTGGCGAATGAACCTTGGGTTTTCATGAACCGAACCCCGTTCACCATCCGTCTCGATGGACAGCTCCCACCAGGGCATTGTTATTTTCCTTTTAGTGCCATCGATGCTGCTACGGCGCGAGACGACCACCCACGGAACAATGCGAGCCCTGAATTGTGGATATATCACGCGGTTAATCCGATTAACCCTTACCCTTCCCCCACGCCAGCGCGTCCGATATGCAGCAAAAGTGGCCGCAGATAGCCCTATAACCAACAGGATGAATACAAACGCGGCGACAGCAGATGGCCCTGCCTCGTGCAAAGTAAACTGGAAGGTTGCTAGCGAAATCAGCGGGAAAACGGTGATCAGGAACTACCGGTGGGTCAGCACATCATGCAGCCTTTCTCATACATAGTCTAACACCAAATTTGGATTAGAGGGAGGACGGGAGGTGGAGGAGGACAAACCACTCGGCAGAGTGTAGATTCCAGGTAATCCCACCAGTTCTCTCTGAATATTAGCAAGCGGTTTTCCTTTATTATTCCTGCTCTGGTCGATATGTTGATAGCTAGTTTGAGTCCAATGATCGAGATAGCTACAGCTGCCAGCAGCACCAGTGACCACAGGAACGATGTGATGAACGCATTTCTGACGATTACTTGGCTCATGGCCAAAGTAGCGGGGAATCCAGTAAAGTTACCGGGCTTCGGGAGCCCAGCTTTTTGGTGCTCCCCGAACCTAACATATCTTTTCGCTAGCGGATAGAGGTCGTTTGCCATTTCGAAGGCGCCCCTGTCCAATGCAAGACTCCGGTCAGGAAGCTTCGCTCCCCCCGTAAAGCGATTCAGTGATCTCTGCATAGAGTCCAGAGCGACGATTCCTGACGACCATGCAAAGTTCGACCAGAAGGCCAGAAGCACGCTCGGGAAATTTACGCCGAGAGTGCCGACGAGGTATACAGAGTGAAAGCAAGAGAACAGACTGAACGCCGACAGAGAATGCGCATATAACTTCCTCGACGAAACGACCGAGTCACCGCCGCTCAAGGCAGTGAAAAACGAGGCGAGACCCACACTCGCGGCCACAGCCCCCAGTGCCGGGGAAATGATTTTCGGGTGGGAAAAGCTATTCCCATTAGTGATTAGGGCGGTCACGCAAGCGGTTTGGCTTTTCGTGCTGTTTGAGAATATGCGTAGGTCTGCACGCCCCTCGAAGTCTGGGATCGTGAATGCGATTGCTAGAGTATGTTCCATTATCAGATCATGAATGGATGAATTATCTTGACATTGCTTCCTTTTTTTTTCTTTTCTTTTTTATGCTCTTTTTTCTTGGACATAAAAAATGCCTCACCTGGAATTCCTGAGACCTCGTCCATTGACACTGGGACAACGTGTGTAGCAGTGATGTTCACGCTTGCGGTCACGGGACACAGGGAAGGAATATTAGTCCGACATGGATTGAATACCAAGTCAAACCGGCTCTCCCCATCTAGCTATTCGTTAGTTGATTGTTAAATTTGAATAAGGGTTTATCTTCAAATTTAGAGAAGAATATATCGAACATACAAGCCGCAACACTGAGATGAACTAGTAGAAGTCAGTATATCTGTGGGCTGTAGGATCATGTCCAAGCAAAGCACACGGCAATCGGATCGAAGAAGAGAGGGAAGGAGGGAAACGAACTCATCAGGCTCTCATTCACCAGAGTTGTATACCCATTGATATCAAAACAAATCGTCATATTGTCGGAATAGTAAGCCGCATCAAACCTAGTGATCTTAATCGCCGAATCTTCCATGCATTCTCCATAGCCTGCGGTATATAGGGCGGGCTTTCGGTCATCTCGAAGATCTTCCGGAAAGGCTTTGATTTCACTGTCGCCAGGAATAAAGTTTATTCTCCCCGGAGCACCAGCACCAGAGACGAATCTTGAGCAGACCCCAAAGGCCCACAACCGCCGCCACCACCACCAAGGCAAGGCCATCGGGGGTAAGCGGGTTACAGGGGATTAATGCAGTACAACTACCAGCAGACTTGAGGTGGAGGGGGTTGTGTGGGTTTCCCCCGGGAGGAGATATCACCTGGTCCGATAATTATAAAGCAATTGGCGGTTGATATTCATCTGCCCTAATTGTTTTTTTGTTTTTTTTTTTGCTTATACCCCCGCAGATCGTTGCAGACTTGCAGTGGAGTGAGGATGCCGTGTGTAGTGAATGATAGTTGCTGGGGTCCCGAAAAGAACCTTTAGACAATGAGATGTAGTTTGCATTTACCTACAGTACGTTGTCAATGCTAACGGGTAATCCACAGAGCATCTTGGCAGTCAGCTGGCTATTTTGAGAACCAGTTGTGGAGCATAAAACTGCACTCGAGTCACTAAAGGCAGAAGGGGACTTTGTTGGACGTTGATAGGGTAGCCTAAGCCACAGAGGGGTATCGGCTCAATGCAAGCATCGCGTATCCTGTCTGCATTTGTGACCTACCGGAATTCAAGTATGTACCGTACTTGTACCGGTACCCTAAAAACCCGAAACCCACAATCGTATACTATCAGCGGGAACCAACCGGTTAGCCAGTGAGAGGTTTGGTTTGACAGGTCAACGAAATCAGGAATACCAGTTAACAAGTTCTAACCCAACCAGTTGGCCGAATTTTCGTGTATAACGCGAATTATGCAGCTGAAATGGCCAGAGACATAATTCCAGTCAAGGGAAAAGGTCGAACCCTGGGCGCAGTGGCAGGGGTAGGTTGGGGGATGGGGTTTTTGTTTGTTTGTTTGTTTTTGATTTTTTTTTCATCAAATTTGTTTTTTATATATTGGTTATATTCGAAGGCGAGGTAGGCCTGCCCAAGGTAATGTTTTTTGTTGAGCAGTTGAAACCAGATAGGTACAAGTATAACTAGTATTGAATAAATGAAAATATTGAGCGGTGGCTGTTACAACCTTTGCGCGACCTAGTGCGTTTGCTTTTGTTGGTGCGTTGTTTGCTTGCAGGTGATTGGCTTATTTTGATTATCGTGAAAAAAAATTCAGCTTCACTGGGTACTGTTCAAGTGGGTTTTACTGCCTATATACCATTGCCTTTACTGTTTGTACTCCTGGAGATATCCAGAAACATCGGTGAGGATGGCGGATGATGGGAGTGGATACACTGGAGATGGTTATCCCGTTCTGTTGACCTACCGGATGGATTTGTCGTACGCGGTGCCTGCCAATCAGGAGTTTCGGTTCGGTCATGTGGAGGGCTGTCGGAACGCCCATAGGGACGAGAGGTTCAATCGGGTCATAAAAACAGCTGCTCCCAAGGATACGGTGGAAAGAGCCTAAAGGTGGGTCCTCCGATGAAACAACAATTCCGTTGCAACCTATCGGAATTGAGCCGAGAATTGCCAAGACTCTGAGGGTAGGGTTGAGATCCGTCAACCTTCTAGCAATGTACCATACTACAAAGAATAGAGGTTAGAGAAGGAATATAATAGAATTAGGAGATTTTGATTACATAAAAATGAGAAAATATGCTTAAAAGGAAAAATAAGAATATTCAGAAAGGATCCTGAGTAAATGGAACCTGACAATGGCTCTTATATACAGTTTTTGTAAATTGATCTGTGCCATAACGCAAGCCAGTGTAGTAGGTATCAAGTATACGATTAATTTTCCACCAGTATTTTGGACAGAAGGCAACTCGTCAACAATCGTGTGTGAACTGTTAGGCCCAATGGCTGAATTGGAACTATTGCAGGCCTTTTTTGGATGTCCTCCTTGAGGTGCAATCGTGAGCATATGCTTTCGTCTCTTGTTTGGTGGAGGCATCAAGATCGTGATGTGGATATGAATTGTGGTTGCCTTTGTATTCTTCCATCACTGGCCTCTAATATCTCTCTTGTTTACACTCATCATTTCTCACTCATTAATATCCCACAGTATATTTCAGCATTCTACTAAGTATATCCTGTCACCTGTTTCACTCTCACCAAAATTTTCACTTTTCATTCTGGGACTCCTCCTGCTATGAACACTTAATTACAAAAAAAAATCTGCTAGCCTCTGCCCCTTAGAAGTGCCTTCATTGTAGCGGTTTTTTTTCCTCAAAATTCCCTGTTTTGGTGGACTAGTCCCAGATCGTATTTGGCCTGTTCCCAGGTCCTGGTTTGACCTCCTTTGCACTATACAAGTACTATACACCGGGGTTGTTGGGGATGATAGGGTGTGAGGGTTGCGGGTTAGACAAGAACAGTTCGGTTTTTTTTTTTTTTCCCTCCGTTAAATCCGTGGTATGATTTTAGGTACAAGATAATCTCATCTCCTAGGGTACAACAGGTGTAGGCGGGAAGGATCACATGACACATAAAAACCCAACTCATAACACAAACAAAGGAAATAAAAATCAAACCAAAACTAATAAGTCCCAAAGGAAGTCAATCAACGTTAATCTTGTTCCCACTAAAGAAAACTTTAATAAATCCTCATGCACAAATAATCGTCATGACCTAACCTGATCTGCCCCAGTAAAGGGTGGGTCAACCATCACCCAGGGGAAATTCACATGATTAATAGAAACAAATGAAATCAAATCCTTCATAAGTCCCCATCCTTTCTTTCCGCTCTTCCAAACCTTGGAATAAGCCCCAATATCAAAGCAGTTGGCTTGATAGCCTTCACTGGCCAGAGCCAGGTTCAGGCACAAGGCCACCACATGTAAAAAGGTTTCCTCCTCCGCCCCACACCTAGGGCAGGTGGGATCTAAATCGGCATTCCTCCATCCTCTCTGGCCTTTGAGATAGCTCTTCCCGGCCCTCATCTGATGGAGTCTAGTTGCCATGAACTTGTGGAGAGTCATGAACCTCCAGCATGACCTAAAGGGAGGCCTATACAGGTAATATGCTGGATATTGTCTGTGGGTCCATTTCTTGTGAATAGCTTCCCTTACTGACTTAAGGGCATTGTTGTAGCATTCGCACTCTGATGCATCAGGGGGAGACCAAAGGTTTGGTTTCCTTGGAACTAGCCATTCCTTAAACAGCAACCGCGCTCGTCGCGCTATACCATCAAGTGGTAGCACACTCTGAGCAGATGTAATGGAGGTGGTGTCCCTAGTCTTGGGTTTCATTCCCCCAGGGCGATCGAAGGCTGCCCTGTGGTTAGTGGGGTATCTATATGACTGCACTATTGGGAAACCGGGGGGTAATAGGGCAGTCGCTATGTTGTTGTCAGGGATCGCAGTCGTGAACCTAATGGCTGCCATGTCCCGAATCTGTTCGAGGTATAGTTCCAGTGGCATGAGGCAGGCCTCACTTGCTAGCGCAACCGTATTTGTATTGTAAAAACAGTTCGTAATCCATATCTGTATACAGTTTTGGAACACTTCTATTTTTCTCTGCATAGCTCTTGTGGGATCAAGGAACTCACTCCCATACAGCATGGTAGGGATAATGATACCTTTGGCCACCCGTCTAGCACTATAAGGAGACAGTCTACCTCTAGGGGTAGACAGTCTCTTTATCCGATCAAACACCGCCTGGGCTAGCGTAAACTGTCTCGTGAAATGTATCCTGGTCCCGAAGTTCGTTTCGAAGTGAAACCCAAGCCATTTGACTCTTTTCTTGGCTGGTTCAATGAAGTTGTCCCCTATTCTGATGCTCATCTCACATGTGTGGGCTCTGTCTAGAGGGGTCCTCCAATGTATCAGTTCTGTCTTTGCTGGTGAGAAATACAACCGTATGCTGTTGGCATTGCTGTCTAGCCGCTGGAAGTGTCTTTCAAGAATTCGTGTAATCTCTATCCAAGAGCTGGAGTCCACCGTAACTTGAATATCGTCAACATAGGAGGAAATAAATAGGGACCTGTCGTGATTGTACTCGTGTAGAGGTTCTACAGAGATTACAAATAGGATCGGCGACAGTGGAGATCCCTGTGGTATATCGGTATTAACGTACGTCATTGCCCCCGGAGAGCCTGGGAAAACTATCGCACATTCTCTGTAGGATATGGAATTCGAATTCCACCTAACCATATACCCGGGTGTTCCGAATATCCGCAACGTTTCAAGATGGGTCCTGTGGTCGACGTTGTCGAAGTCAGCCTTGACATCAAGGAACAATAAGATCAGGTCGGCTGGTGCATTATTTTATACCTCTTCTAGGGAGTGGTCGCCTCGCTAGGTACACAGCCGTCGGCTAGTGAATCCCTTGTGCCAACTGATAGCGCGAGTGCATCAGCTCTGTTGTAGTTCAGGTATGATACTCTTACTATCATACTTGTAAGGTTGTGGCTCGTTGTCACAACTCCCTGATGTTTGCAGGCTCACAACCGCGGGCACTCTAAAGAGTGCCCGCCTGTCCAACATCACTTTGTGGGTCAATCTGACTTTCAGCCTCACAATCAGTTAGTGGCTAACCCCTGTCATGAGGCTTAATATAAAATTATAGCTTGACAGAGCCTCTAGTCCAACCATGGTCAGGTAATATTATTGACTGTTTTCTATATGAACTGGTATAGAAAGACAATGAATGTAGAAGAATTCAGTTACAGAGAGCCATCAATTTAATTAAATCAAACAGATTATATTTTACAATGAAAGTAAGGTTGAGCCACCTATTTATGATGAGGCTTAAAGTTGTGTATAGCTATAAACTTAATTTATGCTTTGATAATATGATAAATACAACAGCAAGCCTTCCTAGACAATCATCACTTACAATATACATACCTTAAGATGAGTTTGATTCGCTTGTATTTAGAATCTGCTACCCTTACTATGTCTGTCTTAAATTCATTGTACCATACCTGCATGGAGTGGGGATCTGTACTCTAAAGCTTATAATTTATAGGATTGTTAAAAATCAGCTTTAACTATCAGATTCATTAGAAAAAACCAATCTTGTGTCAAATACATTGATATTTCTTCTTGCTGTTTTCAATTTTCTTTTATAACATGTTTGTCCTATACATGATGTATTAGATAGCAATACACACCTGCCTTCTATGTGTCTTGTACTATATTGCAGCACTCGATTACCTCTTGACACCCCCTGGAGTTGAACCAATACCTGAAATATAATATACTCCTATCCACACTGCTGGTTACAGTCCTAATATAGCTCTCTGTCCCTGTCCTCTTCTACCAGTCAGAGGGCAGAAATCACTTTCTTGTGCTCCCGATAGAGGACGAACCATAGTCTTCAAGACTTATTTGCATTAGGTTCTTTTTGCCCGACCATTACCTGTTCCTAACGGCATCTGATCTGCACCTTGTCATTTCTCCCTTCTTATAATGTTTCAGTTTGGCGTGCTCATTACATGGAAGTCCTAATGTACAGCCTCTGGTAAAAAAAATCGGAAAATGACGAAACAGCTTCCGAGGTTCTAATTGGAGAGTTCAGTGTGCTCGAGCCAATTGAGCAACCGTGTTTTTGATCTTTAATTTCCACATTTTCCGATTTTTTCTACCGCAGGCTATAGAACCCAGGTGCCCTCCTCTTCCTACACACTAGGGCTTTGATGACCCTTCTACTGAATTCCAGTAACTCATATCCCTTTCCTAATATTTGAGTTATTTAATGACACTCATATCATTGGTAGATCTATAGTATACACATTATTTGACTTGAAATCATGATGTGTAGTCACCATTGGAAACTAACCAAAACGATTACCAACAATAACTTATATAATCACAGTTTTTGAGTTGTCATTGATTGGTTCCAAATCGTGATTTGCAAATGGCGATTTCAGATCAAATCACAGGTGCGCAGAAACACCCCCAGGATAATGACTTTTATCTTCAAACCCAAGCAGTATGGGAATGGAGTGGTAATTCCCACAAGGAGGACACATCGTAAACCTATAAAACCCCAAGGTTGAATTGATCTGGTGCCCCGGTCCAGACCTACTTTTCCAAATAGGAAGGCCAAAAGCCGGGTCCAAAAAATCGAGGAGACGGAGCTTGCCTAGAGTTGCTTCACTTCGTTGATATATGTATAGTATGTATAGTATCGCACTCGAGCGTCATATATGCGACGGTGGTTTTAGCCTTATAAGTGGTGTGCTATACTTTATATGCTCAGGCCTGTACGATAAGTTCCCTCTCCTTTGTCTTCAAGTTATCGTCGATCTCCCGTATACTCGTATGCCTAGTTAGAAATATTATTGAAGTACTATAAGCAGAATTGGTCAGGGTGCACCGGCTTTCTGCTAACCAGATCGGGTCGCGTTCAGGGCCCGTGTGGGTTGGTACGAAGATCTCTTACGATAAGATTCACAGTGGGACCACAACACTTACCATACCAATAAGATATTAGAAAGGAAAAGAGAAGAAAAAAAGGGACTTAATTCAAGTACCCC
>QFET01003384.1:33584-50783 GCA_003316355.1 Tuber calosporum
CCCCCCCCCCCCCAGAGTATACACTATTATTGCAGACACCGTTAAACATGTCTAGACCTTTAAACGTCGAATATAAAAAATGAAACCTCCTCTACAATCTCTTCATCCCTACGAGATCATCCATGATGTATCCATACACGCCGGGGAGACTCCACCCTCCTCCTCCGCTTCTCTGCCCCCCAGCAACTACTGCCTTCGGTCCGCTCACAAGTGAGCCTGCCAGTCCACTAAACCAGCCTTCGTTCTTTGCAAATTCTACAGGTTTCGGTACAATGATTTTGGCCCCAGGCATGTGCTCTGAGTAGACATTAAATACTTCGCCACTACCTGAGGCGGGCTCCTCACAACCTGTGGGTAACCTCCTCAAAGGTCGCGGTGAAGCCAAGGCCTGAGAACTGCTCCGTCTAAGTGGTGTGGAGGGAGGAGGATCAATGTCCATTTGAGAAGAGGTATAGGGTAAGGGGCTGTCAATGATGGGGTCCTCAGTCCAGAAGGTAATAATAATTGTCCTTCCACCAATCACCAATTCACCTTTTGCCGACCCTGCAACAGCGCGCTCAGCAGCCTCGCGTTCGCCAAAGGTGATTCTAACCCAATGCCCAGGACCTCCATCTGCACCCGCAAGCGGTTGTACCTTCCGCAGGGTCTTCGCGTCCAACTGTTCACGCGGAACAATATCAGAATCATGAAACTTGCTCTCGTTTTCTGGGAGTCCAGAATACGGTTCTAAAATAACACCATAATATCGACGTAACGATCGAATAAGGTCCGGAAACCTGTCTTCTGAAAAGTTTGCAACACGAACTTGTGTTGGAGTAAATGCCGCATCGGCAGGTTTTGACTCCAACGGAGCGGGATCAAAAGGCATAGAATCGTATATCGAAAGCAAAGGGGGCGCGTTTGTGTCGGCAGCATGAAGAGGCTGATCATCTGTCATGGATGACGAGCGGTTGCGTGTTCGACTTGTTCTGAAAAGTAAGCTTAGATTAAAGGCAGCTAAGAGACAAAGCCAACTTACGGACGAGATCCAAAGGTGTTTCTGGGCCAATGACCACTGGGGGAGCCTGGAGGCGAAGACGATAGTGTCTTTTTAAGTCTATAGTTGTGTCAGTGCTAAGGCCTAAAATGCAGGCGTTGGTAACATACGCTGACTTTCTCCTTCCTTCCAAAGGTTCACTAAGGCCACCGTGCGCATCCGCCTCAAGCTGTGCAGACAAATCATTAGCTCGATACAAAGTTACGGAATCAGGTGTGGAAGGAGCATACCAGAGAGGCTCGTGGATCAGTCGTGGGTTGCAGGGTGGAGACCTTATGTATATATGAGGAGGCAGCGGTCGGTGGATTCGGGGTTTGCCGGAGGGCAGAAAACGGCGTTGGCTGATTTATAAATGATGGATAATCCTGAGGAGCCGGAATCCCTTGCTTTTTGTGCCATTCAGTGAATTTCTTCTCTTTGGTAAAATCGGGGACAGTGACTGAGGCGTCGAAAACAGAGTTTGCGAATGTCGAGTTATTGGTATTGGTTGAATTAAAGAGAGGGTTAAAGTTGGAAGAGTAATCCATGTTAGTTATATCAAGTTCTGCGAGAAATGCCGTGACGTGCGGGAGCTGTGTAAGATGTAGCGATGTAACTGTTAACCGAAGAGGTTCAGGGAGTTGAGGAAGACGGGTTGTTCGTGTTTGGCGCTGGCAACAAAAGGCTTGCTAGCAGGGTAACCTCTCTAGAACTGGGAGATATAATAAGTTATCACGTGCTCTTGACCAATAGAACACGTCCGGACCAGTGGCCCCGGGTTAGGACAGAAGACCTTCCAAAGGGGTGGGAAAACGGGGGAGGGATATGAATCTAAATTTCATACTGTATACCGGTACCACTTCTGGATACGCTCTTCTGAAGTTTGCACGATGGACGAAACAGTACACTGGCACTTTCTTGGGAGTATTGAATCTCAATGTCAAGACAGCTACTTTGGATTACCTATGGGGCATGCGACTAAACAGTGCCGCTGTTCACACCTTATGCGGTTCCAGCACAAGGTATTATAGAGGCATTGTTTCCTTCACACTGTATGCCATTCAGCATCCGGTATTGTACTTTGATTTGTTTCTATCACCCTTTGTGCCATTCAGAATAGGGTAGTTGGTTTAGTTTGTTTCGCCCTTTATGTCAGTCGACATACGGGGCAGTGCACAGGTTGTACGGATTAGGGTTGCGGTGGTTTATGATCGCGGGGGAATTCTGTGGTTTTCTAGGGGTTTACCCCTTAGATTTCGCAGTGTTTTGGAGTCCTGTCCGGGTACCGGAGTTCTTAGCTATTCGGAGATATATATATCTCCTTTTCTGTCCTCAGCTAGCCTCGATCGATCACCCAGCCCATCATTTTGTTCATCATTTTCTCACATCAGCGCGCTTCATTCAAAGTGATCTCTCTCGCACAGCCACGTCTTTTAGTTGTTTCTTCTAACTACTGGTACAGCACCTCATGATTCCATGAGTGGGCTCCAGTATGCCGAATTTATGGGCAACCCCAAACACCCAAAGCTTAAGCTTTCAATAAAGCTAGAAGTGGAACGCAGTGCTAGCAAGCATTAGGCCATTAAGTGGGGGTGGCCCTTGCACGAAGTGTGTTGGGATCATTCCAAGAAGGGAGAGTGTTCTAGGGAGCCTGGTTCAATATCCCTCCCCGCGACTTACCCAGCCTCGAAGCATTGCCCATAAGAACTCTTGCAATTCGCTATCTCCGGCAGGCCTCTAACCTCTAGATCTAGAGACAAGATTTCCTGGAAAGGAGGGATTAGTGCTTTCCTAACACGGTATTGCCTGGATTGCTTGGACGTGTTTGACCTCTTTGACGGGTATTCTAAATTCTATTAATCTGCTAAATTATGCTTATGGTAGGTTGATGCGGTGATATCCGCCGATAATCTGATAGCGAGTTCCAAGAGTTTGTACGGTACTGACATTAAGACACGTCGTAGCTCTATCCGGTGCCTTTGATTAACTCGTCTATCTTAAGCCTGGGATAAGGCAGTCCTACCTCATTCTTGAACAACAGTATTTATGTGGGAGGCGAGTTAGGTTTTTGGACCATCCACCCTGGGGAGGGATGCTTTTATGATACCTCTTGCAATGGGTAACTTAGGTTGTGTTTTTCTTCTTTGAACTGTTGGGGTTGATTGAAGGCTTTTAGAAGGAATTAATACCTATAGTATCCTCATAATATCTAAGATCTTGGGTGTAGCCCCACCAGCGATAGACCCCCTACAAACCTGCCGTCGATCCCGTGTATCCCTTTTTTTCAGGGGTAACCCTGAGACGTTCCTGTTGGGGGAGGAACCTAAATTAAGTCGCTCCATGACAGCAAGCCGGTGGGGCCTTAACGCACAGCGAGACCAGTATCCTGACATGGCAATGTCAAAACACGGCGTTGGCAGCTGGAGCCCTGAACTATAGACTTTCCAAATTTACCTTTGGCCGCGCATCAGAGGCAATCAATCAACCGGCACGGTCTCAGATGGTGCAATACTAAACATGGACCCAGGTGTATTTTGTCGGAGGCCACACAGAAGAAGCAGGAATTGAGGGGTAAAGTAATAAAACCGACTGATCAAAGAAACAGAAAGAAAGTTGCTATTTCGCCTACATTTCTATAGACGCGTCTAAGACTGTTCTACTTATACCAATCTATGGCATGAATATACATCAATATGACTTTAGTGATCTCCCAGATCCACAAGTCCCAAGTAGGCTGTCCACTACCCAAACATATCCGCACTGGTCATCACATTGAGGTAATACTTCCAACATATTTATCTTTTTAGTAGGCGAGTGATCTTACATGAAGATGCGGTAGTGATATGTCTGATGTATTCAACGATAACCCGTTGCCCAATAGGTCTTGGCCAATTGATGAAAACTAGAGGGAAAAGCTCAAAGCAAGGTGGCTCCGGGCTGCGATAGTAATCCTAAATAGCTAAATTAGATTGCCAACTGTGCGGAGGATTAGGTATGAGGGTGCATAAAACACTATCGCTCGCAGTATTGCGGGTCCTTGGTGAGCTCCGAACGGAACGGAGAGTTCATGCCCTGTCAGAGGTATAAACACTCAAGGCATATCATCTCCGTGAGTTTTCGGGCTGTGTCTAGCTGGATGAATGATCGCCAGATTATTCCGTTTGAGTGCTATTCAATAACATAGAAGTCGAGGGTGGATGCAGGACCGCTCCCAGGAAGTGCCCGAGAGTGTGGGAGCACGACACAGCTATTTCTCTTCCTCCGTGTCTTAAGTATGGCGAAACTTTTGGAGTTAGACTCTACCACTCAATTTTTACCGCACAATTTACATCCCATGAATGTCAATATCAAATATACGAAATTTTTGGTAGGGTAACTTGTCCCTATCATTGATGCGGGCTTGTGCTGTCCGTAATTAAGCAGAGGTCAAATACGAAGAGCTCCAAAAGTTCTCAAAGGCTTAGGGGCTGTTTGGCAAACCGTCATTGAGGTTTTTGTCATCTCAAACCCCATTTTGAGATGACGGAGTATTTGGCGTGTCATCATTTGCAAATTTTTCAAAACATGTTTTCGGATCTCCCACCGAGGGCTATGAACTGTGCGACCTTGATTACAATGTAGAATTTATACAACAATAATATTATTATGATTAAATATTTTATTAAATAGGATTCTTATATTGGAATACCCTGCCTCTTTGAACAGAATTTTTAACAAGATCTAATTGATAGTCTCTAAATTACACACCATTTGGCAGAGTGTTATTAGCCAAACCGTTCCAGCAATTTTCCCTAAACATGTTTAGCGAAACGCATTCTGAGATTATGATCATCTGAAATGACGGGGTGCCAAACAGCCCCTTGGCTTCCATCGTATCATACCACCCTGGGAGTTTTAAAGGTCTTGGCTAAAGCTAAATTCTTAGGAGCGAGGTTTAACAGTTCACTCAGAAGCTCCTAGTCAGTTATTATACAATGAGTGGGCTGTGTGGAAGTTTGCCTAGTTTATCCAGAGACCGGTAAGATAGTATACGACGAAAATATCTTTTACAGACTATTCACGTAGAGATGCTGTACCAGGCCCAGATGGGATTGTTCCGCTCAGGCCAGATAAGCTACAGCACGATGCCCGACCCAGGACACATGTAACAGCAAAGCGCAGAATAAAAAAATACCAAGGACACTTGGAGAGCCAATGCCTCTGTACCTCTCTATAGTGGTAGCCGACTTTGGGCCTCCCCATAGGACCAGGGGTTTTTTTTTTTTACTATGATACCTCATGTCAAGCAAAGCTCTCTAACCACTTGTCCTTGGAACGCCTGAGGCTGATTGACGAGTGACAGGAAGTGATCCTTTCTGGCACTAGAACTAACAAAGGTTGGTACTTGTATGATGCAAGTGTGTGAAATCGGGGAACAGAGGACCGGACGCTGATAAGGCTGCTACTGTAGCCACGTAAGCGGGGCACCACCAGGGCTTAGTAATCGGATCCACAGCATTCTAAAGGAAGGAATTTTCCACCCTAAAATCCGTTTTTTTCCTTCTTTTTCCTTTTCTCCGCACACTGACCGTTTCTCTTTTGCTCCACCCTCAACGTCTGCCCTAAAAAATCCGAATAAAAAAAAACTTGCCCCGCGTTCGAAGAGCTTCACTTTTCCATCCTCTACCCTCAAACAGGTGTTCATCAGCTCTATTCACTTTATCCCTGACTCATCAAGAGCATTTTTATCCTCACGAACAACAGGAGCTTAATAGTAACAAAGCCGTCGTTGTTCATGAATCTTTCCCCCACAAAAAATTCACCATCGATTCGTTCTCGGCTTCTACGGCCTTTGAAAAAGACTAGGCGGGCTTCTAACATACTCTCCATCACTTAAAATCTGTCCTAGGCAACCTCAAAGTTAAGGAGGAACATTTTCTACTTGTTTGTTATCGCCAAACAGAAGAAAATCCTTTCTACGACCCAGTCCATCGGATCCGGTCTAGTTCATGCTGTTTTTTCTCGCCGCTCTTGCTTTAGAATCATCAACTACTACGCAAACTCCGTCTAGACAATAAGCCCTGACAAACCGCAATCATGGCTAACATCAATATCCGTCGCGATGTTACTGATCCCTTCTACCGTTACAAGATGGAACGCCTTCAGTCCAAGATTGAAGGGAAGGGCAATGGTATCAAATCGGTCATTGTCAATCTTAGCAGTGTTGCTCATTCCTTGAGTCGTGATCCTGCATGTAAGTTCGATTATCAGATTCTCTCGATATACTACCACCCCTCTCGTGAAAATGGAAGTTCGGCAGTTTACTAATGGTAAATGCGTAGATGTTGTCAAGTTCTTCGGGTTCGAGCTCGGTGCCCAGGTCACTGCCAACCCTACTGATGATCGATATATCATTAATGGCGCCCATGACGCAGGCAAACTTCAGGACTATCTGGATACTTTCATCTCTAAGTTCGTGCTCTGTAAGAAATGCAAGAACCCTGAAACCGACTTGATCGTTCAGAAAGATGGGACTATTCTTCGCGATTGCAAAGCCTGTGGTCAACGCACCGATGTTGATGCTCGTCACAAACTTTCCTCTTTCATTACCAAGAACCCACCAAAGAGGGAAAAGAAGGCAAAGGGCTCCAGAAAGAGTGGCAAGAAGAACGGTGATGCCGAGAATGGCAACTCTCCTAAGGATAGTGGCTCCGAGGATATGAATGGAGAAGCCGATGGAGGTTCGGATGACGAGCTCACCCGCCGCATTCAAGCTGAAGCCAAAGAGCTTCCTACAAATGGTGATGGCGTCGAGGTTAAGGATGACGATTGGGCGGTTGACATGTCGGAGGAAGCCATCAAGGCCCGTGCTCAAAACCTTCCCGATGATTTGAAGCGCTCTTTGGTTATCGAGGGTGATGACGATGAAACTGCCGGTGGTGACAATCCCTTCGATCAGCTTGGATCTTGGATTGTGGCACAAAAGGCCGAAAACAATGGTGAAGTGGACGATGTGGAGATTTATAAGAAGGCTCAAGCACTTGGCATCGAGTTGAACCATCGTACTCTCCAGGTGCTTGCTCAAACTCTCTTCGATGAGAATATCATCAAGAAAAATCAGGTCAAGGTTCACGCTGGTCTTCTCAAGAAGGTTCGTGCTCCCATGCTCGCACATCGAAATAATTTAGCTTATAGACTATTTAGATGATTACTTCCGAACGCCACGAAAAAGCATTCTTGGGAGGAACAGAGCGTTTCGTGGGTAACGATCATCCACAACTCATTTCGGCTATCCCTACCATTCTTCTGGCATACTACGAAAACGACCTTGCTTCAGAGGATACTATCGCCAAGTGGGGCAGTAGGGCCAGCCAGAAATACGTCGATGTTCAGACCAGCAGGAAAGTCCGCAAGGCGGCAGAGCCATTTCTCACTTGGCTTCAGGAGGCAGACGAAGATGGAAGCGACGATGACGATGAGTAGGGTGCAGCTTACGAATCGCCCAAGTATTGGTCATGTTAGTACCTGGAGCTGACACCAAGTCTGGATGTTACGGCTGCTTCAACCCCAATTCTATTTTTCTGTTTGGAACGTCTTGACAATTTCCATTTTCTTTTCCTGTCTTTGCTACCAACAGCATATCGATGCTGTGAGTGTTATTTTACGTATTTTGAAATTGAAGGTTATGTAACGAAAACAAAATCGCGAGTGGGGGGTCCCGGGCCCCGATCCACTTTCACTATTCTGGAATTACTGCTACTAAAACGGTATAGTTCTTGGACATAATTCATGCTGGCACCCACTGTACCTCGTCGTAGAAGCACAGCAGAACAATGCCAAAACGGGAAGAAAAGGGACATGAGCAATTCATGTCGACCGTGTCAACGCCCTTGTGAATTGACATGAAAATACATATCCAAGCAGCTGAGAACTCAGGGGTCGCACTCTTCCATTCGTGGACAAGGGCGTAGCTTGTTATAGACACTATTACGTAGAAGAGTTCAACAATTCAGTCCAAGCGCCTAGAATTTGTATGGCAACTCATAATAATATTATAAAGGTACTTGTTTCCGAAACTTGCCTATTTTAGAAGTTTATATAGACTACAACCTCTATTGGGGTTCCTAAACCTTGATATGTTTATTGCAATAGCAGATCTCTCTTTAGCTTAGGGCGCGTATAATTGAGTAACTTGCGCTTGTGTTGCGAGCCCACGAGAAATGGCATTTTTACTGTAAAAAGTACGACTAGCGGTGAAATGTCTCGAAACTGTGCTTCAATGGTGCTTCCTACTCCATTCTGATTTATATCCGCTGCCGCTGCCCGCTGCTTCTTATTTCGGCGTTTTTTGCCCAACCAGTGTGCTCCTATGTATGTATTAACAAAGGGTCGAGCGGAACTTTCTGTAAAAAGGTCTTATAGATATTTGCAACCATTGTTACAATACTAGATAGATCGCAACCAAGATTATCGAGGTTCCGGTTGATTAGGCCGAGTGATCAGCTATGAGTGCAGTTTAATATTGCCTCTAGTCACTCACTGGCCACGAAGGGAGATCATAAAGATGCGTACGGCAAAAGGGTAGAATTCCGCATGCGTCACGATATACCACTGGGCGCAGAATTGCGGCTTGCTGGTAGGCTGAGGTCGGGAACGTGTGAACACCCAGCTCTTCAGAGTCATACAGACGACTCTTCACTCGCGCGTTCGCCTTGCATTCGAATACGGTAGTTCCTTCACAACGTTAACATCGCTACAGGCGTATTCCTTGTAGAGCTGGACCCGGACCACACCGTCAACTACATCCGGCTCGGCGTCCTTTTGGGGAAGCTCTTTCAAAGTCTCGTAACAACCCATTCTTGCGGCTATTGCAAGGCATGTGAACGAAATTTCCCCTATCACCGCCTTCGTGGAGAATTTTTGCAGCTTCTGGGCGCTTGGGTGCTACTTCTACGTAGGAGAGGGAAGGACTCAGGATCCGATACCGTCCGTGTTGGGTCCTTTACAATAAGGGTTTTGGGGACGGGCACGATACCTTCTCCCTCCATGACCTGTACCACCGCACCAGGTTTTGCCTGAGTGTTCTGGTGTTGAACCGAACTTTGCCAAGTTGGATCTGCACCAAGTCTACATACTCGGGAGAGCTCGTCAACTTCAGTCTCGGGTATGATACTTCTCGGAGAGGGCAGCCCTAGTGGGAGGCAGCGTGTCTGAGGAAGTCATATTTTCCGATAGTCATTTCAGCCTTTTCGCAGAATGACAGCGCACTCTTGTTTTTGAAATTTCCATTCAGCCCCATGAGCGCACCCCTTCCAAAGTTAGAGGACATCAGAAACGTCAGGCATAACGGCACAATATTCCCTTGTCCAAGGGCCATGCTCAGTATATTCAGTTGCGGCTTTTGCCCCATTTTTCAACCCCAGGGCACAGGCTATTCTCGCAGTTCCCGCGTTAGTATTGGACTGAGCTATATCTTCAGATTATGGATCTATATCACAAACACCACCGAGGAGACGTCTCCTATACACGGGAATACAGTCTTTGACTGATTGATGTATGAGACGAACCACCTTCTCCGGGAGTGGCTGTCGTCATCATCTGATTTCAGTACCGAAACGGCTTCCTCGTGGCCTACTCCGGCGCCCTCTGCCACCTTGGGAAACGGGATCCGTTGTGCCTCATAGTCTAGATCTCTTATTTCCTCTAGTTCTCCGAATGATTCGGCTCCGAGTTCCAGCTCGATCGCGATGCGAAGCTCGTCCAACGCCAACTCCCAAGCTATGCGCTCAACCCATGAATGTATTCTAAGATCAAGGGATGCTTCTTCTTCCGAGAGGGGCCCTAAAAGCTAGAGGGGAATTATATCATAGAACGGGCAGCTAGCAGATGACCCAAGGAGTTTTTCTGTCCTCGCGCCCTCTATGCAAGCTCTTTCCTTAGCCCAAGCTCCCAAAGAAAGCTGATAACAAATGGGGACTGCTTCGATGTAAGTCTCCTCCAGGCCTGCTAGTCACAGATAGCTTCAGATGTGGTTTCCTCTCAGATATGAAAAAGGGGTTCCAAGTTCGAGAGCAGTCTCAGGGCAGATTCTTCCCCTTCTCCTATAGCGCCGATGAGACGAAACATTATCTCGGCCCCATTTGTTATTTTGACTACTGCGGGGAACACTTCCAACAATATCCCGGGCGTCTAGCTGATATCACCTGCTGACAGAGCCTTACCTTTCAGGGCTGGGAATCTATCTATCAGGGGTGTTGCCCCCGACTCTCCCTTAAGTAGAAACTGGTATATAAGGGTTTTGGGGATGAGAACAGCAGATTCTTCAGGCCACTTGGGATTGTTGCGAATACGACACAGCACTTTTGTTTTCGAATCTGCTCTCAGCAGGGTGTGCAAAACATGCTCTGCTAGGACAGATCCCCCCCTGTCCTCTGACCGCCAGAGATGTGTAGGATAGATGAGGGGGTAGACCTCCACTTTCCCTAGCGCTCATCTGTGAAGATCAGTTGACAGGTCCTCCCAGATGCGGTTTTCACGAACGAGCGCTCATTCTCGTAATCCATAGTGCCTATGGGTTTCAGGATGCCTGCATGTGTAGTCCAGTTGGAAGATCCAGCCACACATGGCCACCCGACAACACCCTTCTTCACTTACTGCTAGAATCGACATACCCCCATCATCTAAAAATAAAAAAGGGAAAATCTAGCAAGCGGTTGGCCTGAGATTTCGCTGAACTTCATAAGTTACTTCTTAGCTTCCACACAGCATGGGTACCTGGATTCCACACCAACTAAATTCTCCCCAGGCCTACATCTGCTACGCCACACAGCTCGGCAGGCTCAACACCCAGAGCCTTTTCTGAAGATCGGTGGATCCGCTCACGACAGGTGTCACAGTTCGCTCAATGGTCCCTGACAATATATCGGAAAAGCTCTTTTTGTTTGCCGTTCTAGACTCGAGGGTCGTCCGAAGTGTACAAATACAAGCAAACGAATGTCCAGGGGACTCTCTAAACCAGGCCCAGAGACAGCGATACTAAAGTTGAGGCCAGCTGTGGTGGTGGCCGTGCTCTTCAGTGCCCTGATCTTCTGGAGCTGGGAACTCATGGGTTGATAATGTTCGTCTGTCTTCCCAGAGTTTGAGGTGAGCAATCGAGGGGAAATCGTGTATTGGGTTAGATAGGGCCTAGCAACAGTTGTCACTGATGAAACAGCAAGTGCTGTCTTGAAACCCTCCTGCCTCGGCGCTCCACCATTGTTTCCCCCAGTTGTGTTTCCTTAATCAACGCCTGGGTTCTAACCCACGGCTTTCTATGGCCATCTTCATTAATCTGCTGCAGTGGCTTCAATAGCTCATGCAATGTGTCAACCACCTTCACGATGCTCCGAATGTCCAGAGTAGTCAATTTGACTGTGTTCCCCCCGGTAAGCTGGACAATCTCGTCAACATCTGCTGAAACAACGATTGTGCCTCCAATAATCCTAGGAGCACCAGAAACTGAATTTCTAATATCAAGACACAAAGCGACCCTGGTAGCTAGGGCAGAACGCCTGCTGTTATTGAGGTGGTTCCGTATGCCTCAACAGCTTCAGTGTTGAAGAAAGCTTGGCGGTCAAAATGTATGACACTAGCAGCTATCGTGGGCTTTGGCCGTTATTACCTACCCCCTTATCATAATCGAGGATTTCTACAATACCGCGATAGACTCCATCTTCTATTCTGGGCAATGTATCGTCTAGGCTCATCGTTGCCAACAATTGGTGGCTCAAGGCTATCTATTTTGTCTGCAGGTTTACAATGCGTCTCAGCGGCTCAGACCTGTCAACCTTCCACTTCAAGCGATACGACACAAATAAAATTCGGCCACCTTTCTGAGACCACCAATCAATCACTCTCCCTCCTCTTCCAGTATCACAGGTCACAAACCTGCAACGAGTGCACACACAGCGCGCCAAGCTCGATAGGCCAGGAAGGAGAAGCAATCGTCTGTAATTTGCTGGCAGAGCTTAGGGTTGCCGAGGGCCGAGGGCCGAATGGCGTTTGTGGTACTCGTATCTCTCACCTCGCGAATCTGCTTCGTGGTCGGCCAAAAGGGTGAGATCCCAGCACGAGAGAGTGGTATCCGGTCGTGCCTCAGGCCAGGGTTAGCACCTAGTACTATAGCGCGCCAGTCTCAGGCAACACCAAGCACATTCAAATCAGCCATTTCTATCGCTACCACTCCTCATCCCCCATGAACAATTGACAGATTTCAGAGCTCCCCCAAAGCTCTAATCAGGATGAACTATCACTTTCGAACAGGACCGCCAAGGGAAAGAAGACTAATGCATAAACTTCAGACTACCAACGGAGAAGTACTGACAAATCACCATAAGAATTGCGAAAACTTATATCACAAAGATCGCCAATTCTGCACTCAAAGAATATATCCAATCATAATACACTCCAATCATTCTCATTCGGCAAGGGGGCTCGAACCGAGAGACTTCTACTCGTACGCCATGTGCTAGCATCTCAACCCGAGAGAACTTATGTTTCACTACCGGCACCAGATGCAACAATGTGAGTGACCCCACATGATCACACACCATGGGCCATACTAGCAATATATCATACCTAACATTATGCAGGCCTTTACAAGCTTAATCCTCTGATGCTGGTACCGGCCCACCTACACTGCAACACCCTTCAGTACTTGTACCATAGTTATAGAGTATTGCTTGTTGGACATGACGTGGACTAAGTTAGGGTCCACGCTGGTTGAAAAGATTCTTCAATATCAACGGAGCTGGAGGGGAATGGGAGAAGGTTAAATATCGTATAGTTTGTGCACTTCAAAATATGCACTAGAACTTTAGGCAATACTAACTCCTCAATGGACCAAGCATAAAAAACCACTTGAATATGGAGACAATGAAGGAGATTATGGAAAGTTTGGTGAGGAGGGAGAAAAAATGTCATACCAGCCACACACTTTTATGACTTGTAAATTCAGCAAAATCTCTTCTCAATTTAAATTTATCATTGCCCTTAACTTAAGGGCTATACCTATCCCTTCAGACTTCATACCTGTATGTTAACAAATTAGTTAAAAATACTTACAGGAGTGTATAATTATCTATCAAGATATATTAATACTGGTTGGCAACTCCTCAACCTCATTGCCTGCCCCTAAAATTGGTATGATATATTATCATCAAATAAAAGAGGTACAGCCACGTGGCATTTTTTCTCCCAGCCTCATGCACATTTCGATGTGCACGAACCATACTCGTACAGTATGTCCGGTGCGGTGCATGGCGTAAATTTACCACCAGCAGGCCCATCGAGGTTCGATTGCCAAGCCTCCAATGACAGCTGTGAGAGGTACAAGTCACGTGAATTAGACGCGTCGCGATAATCTTGCATGCTGATTCAAGCTCAAGCTGTCCAACACAACTTGACACAACTTTACAACACCAAAATCCAACACAACTGAAAAGCATCTGTGCCTTGCAACGTGTAATGTTTGTTCCTAGGCAACTCCAGATGAAAGCTTCACGCCAACAAGCCAAGGAATCCACACCCCTGGCCCCGCCTGAGAAATCTACCAAAAATGATCACATCGACCCGACTCTGGCGAAGGAGGTGGTGATGGCCCTTGAGATATTATTTTCGGATTATGGAATCGAAAATGGTCCCCCTGAATGGTTCTTCGCAAGGATGCGATCTGTGAAAGGGGAAGGTGATTGTAAGGGAGTTGGCTCAATACTGACTGCTCTCCGCTAATTAAATGAGTTAGTTATCCATCTATCTGCGCTGTTGGATCGCCCGCTGTTGGCTGAAATAAAGCCAAAGCCATCGCAAGTGACCTTCCGAAAGGCTCTCACTCAATATCCTTCGGACTTTTTACAAGTATGATTTAAAAGCCATCTATCCTATCAATGCAGTTAACTTTAGCCACAGTTGAGCAAAGACGAATTCTATATTCGGCGGCGGCATGAATACCTGCCCTCTTCGAAATATCCCGCGGGCCACCAAAAGGATTCAGAAGATTCTACAATTTACATTGTGGGCCTTCCCTCGTGACCACTTCGCCATTGATGCATACCATACTAATTTTACCTCCTCCTCCTCCTTGTCAAGGAGCCTCATGTTACAGGCATAACTCTGAACCCGGGACGGGTAGCCAGGATGTTATCCCAATCAGCGATGCCGAGAAAATACCTGCCGGTGCAGTTTGTCGAGGCTGGTGATACTACATGGGCATTCGTGATACTGTCCACAGCAGTGTCACACGAAGACGCAGAGAATCAGAAATTGTGGCCAAAAGACTGGATAATCATGACAAAGTGAGCCCATCACTATCAAATACCTCATGCAAAACATAGCTAACTTGGGTAAGGCATGAATGGAGAAGGAGAGACGAGGAATACCAACAGCTGCGGAGGAGGCGGCCAACCTTTCCCACGCGCATAAGGACACCAGAGCGCCACGACAAGGCATCTGGTTCGTCGGCTCAACAAATGTGGCCTGATCAACCGATTGCCTCAACCGTCCCTGCAGATCCAGCCTCACCCCGGGAAGCCGACCAAAAAACAAATTCTGATTATGAATTGGGGCTAATCGTCTATCTAACCAACCTACACCCGCTGACAGCCAAAGAAACCATTACCTCTTTTATCACCCGGCAAGTAGATCGGTACAACAGAAAAAAGGGCTCATCTAAAACTAGGCGCAATTCCACCCCATTGCACGAAGATGGCCCCCCAATTGACATCGATTATGTCGATTACCAAAAGGGATTGACGACAGCATACTTGCGGCTGCGCAAAGTGCAGGGCTCGGAGTTAGTAGTCTCTGCATTAAAAAAGCGGAAACGTAGAATGCAGGATGGCAACGACAAAAGAGGAAGGAAGGTCACAAATGGCAGTGGCAGAGAGGATTGGGTTCAGGCTACAAATGTGAAGGGGGATGAGGAGAGGATTTATTGGGAAAAGGTCCTTGCTGCTAAACGGAAAGGAAAGGTAAAAAACAAACGGAAAAGGCCGTCACAGCCCGTCACTTTGGACGTCAGTCCACCCTGCAAGCGCGAGCATACAGATGCTAGAGATTTTCAAAAAGTCAAGTTTTCAGATTAAACCCCTATAATGAAACCAAGATTCGGTTCCTTTCATCAAGAACACTATCCATGACCATTATAGCACAAAATATTTCACCCACCAACCCAGCCCATGATCAAAACCATTCTCCCAAACGAAAACCCCTTTCAAATTTATTTGCTGCCAGTAGTAGAGCCGATGGTGTCCTTCACACCCTGGGTGGCAGAACCCACAGTGTCAGTGACAGATTGAGCTGCACCCCTGGATTGGTTCGAGGTAGTGTCAGAGCCGGAGCGCATGCTGTCGGTAGCCTTCTGGGTAGAAGATTTATACGACCTATACGGAAACAAGTTTTCAGTGAGTGCCAGACAGCGAATTCGATGATCAGGACTTACTCAGGCTGAGCGGCGCCAGCAGCTCTGTCGTACATGCCCGAGGCGGTGTCCTCCAGCCCCTGAGTGGCTGGCTTCTGGGACTCTGGGGTTACCTTGTCGGTAGCCTGGTCGGCGAAGGACTTTCTCCCTAAACTGATATCAGAAACGGCACGGTTCCAGAGGACTATGGGGGGTACTGACCGAGATCAGACATGATGATTGATGATTTGTTCGCTTTGGAAAGTTAAAAAGTTTAAAGGATTTGAGATGGTTCGAATGCTTGTTTGCGTATTGGTGATGGTAAAAATGTCTGCAGATTGGGAGATTCAGGGCCCGTCTTATAGATTTTTTTCATTCCTACAGAATCTCCGTTTTTTTTGGAAGCCCTCCTCTACCCGAGCACTGCTCAGTACTGTCCGAGTATAGGAACGGTCGATGTCAGTATGTCGTCACAGAACTACGAGGAGAATATCTTCGCCGTGATGCCAGAGTGATATGGATGACAGCGATGTAAACAAGTAAAGTTGCGGAAGTGACATATACTCGAGTACGGTACTTGGCTACCCCAGCCTCTTTCTCTCTCTCTCTCTCTCTCTCTCTCATTCTTGCGTATAGTAGAAGCCACCACCCCCCCTACCAGTAGCTCGGGAGAAGCAAGGGCGTTCTCACGGGTTCCCGCATTCCCATCACATGCTTGAAAACCTCCATCCAGGCCTAAGGGGGGAAGGGAGGAAGGGAAGGAAGGAAGAGGAATTCAAATGTTTTTTTTTTTCCCCTCCCCTTCCCCATTTTACCTGGACGATGCCTCCGAATGTTTTTCTGTGTGACGTCAACTCTGGTAACCTGTCAAGTATTGAATTACCGGTTACCCCACGACGACGATCACCCACTTTATCCGTGACAGAGCCGCAATCGAAAGAGTTTAAATATCTGACGTCACATGTGGCTCCAGAACATGGCATTTGGACGGCGGGACGAGTATGATACTTGTATCATACTAATGATTTCCAAGTCTTTTTTTCTCTTCCTTACCTGTGCCCGCTTGCCAACAAGGACTTTAGGGCTTCGGGTTTCTAACAAGGTTTCTTTCTTTTTTTTTTTTTTTTTTCCGCCATGATACGGTATGATACTTGTATGATTACTCAAGCACCGCTACCACCAGCAGCGTAGGCATCATACTTGTACTGTACCGTTGTGAGTAGAGCACAAGTACTCGCACGCCAGTACCATCGTTTACGATAAATGTTACAAGTACAAGTATCATAGATAAATCCAATACGAGTACGGTACTCTACCTGTATTATGATACCCCGGGCGGTTTCTGCGGGGGAATGCCGCGGTTTGAATAATACAGGTTACAATACAGTGTAGTAAGTACTCGAGTACCAGCACTAGTACATTTCATCCAACCTACAAGCACTCGTACAGTGCAGACAAGAAAAAGAAAGAATAAAACCCAATGGTCCGGTCAATAGCATACGGTGCCGGCACCGCAGGCCCTACCGCAGCGACAACACTATTGCCCATTGTTTATTTATTTTATTTACCTATCTACCGTATCTATCCCCTGTACAAGTACGAGTACGGTATTTATCTTTCACACCCCGCCAAGCAAAAGTCAGATGAAGAAAAAAGGAAAAAGAGAGAGAAAAGAAAAAAAAAAAAGAAAGGAACGAGTGCCTCCTCTTCTTTTTTCTTCCCGGCTTCCGAAATTATCTTTTAGGTTTTTGGGTAATTAGGGTAGGGGGGG
>QFET01003385.1:0-32813 GCA_003316355.1 Tuber calosporum
GGTTGCAACGGAGTTGCTGTTTCACCGGAGGACCCGCCTTTAGGCACTTTGCACCGTACTCAGCATGTCTTGGCAATTCCGGGCTCAACTCCGATCGGTTGCAACGGAGTTGCTGTTTCACCGGAGGACCCGCCTTTAGGCACTTTGCACCGTACTTTATATAAGGTCCCGTGAAATCTACTATTAGATCATCAGCCGAAATCAGCCCACCAGACCCGGATAGGTTTAGCCTGACGAGTTAACAGAATTGCCAATACGGTACTCAATACACAAATTATCCTGAACATACTGTACCGTGCATAATCCTGATCCAGTACATCCCGAGGGCTGATCTTAGACTGTGTCGGGAAAACGCTGGTCCTTCTCAGGGGGCTTTTGTCTCTAAATCCGGAGATCGCGGAACTGGTGTAGGTAGAGGATTTTATGGTATATTCCAACCCAGGTAAGTGCACTACTACCTGTGAAAGAACCCAGAAATTCCGTTTGATCTAGGCTAGCGACGCTCTCTCGCTCTCACCTTGATGTTTTAGTGGCTTCCTAGAGTTTTCATGGTAGGCAGTGAAGAACAAAATTTAATAGTATAGTTGCCCACCAAAAAAATAAGGATAGATCAACGGCGAGTCTGGCCGCTACATCCTTTATTGGGCATCCATTCTTGGGCGAAGCCCAATCAAATCATGAGCTCTCTCCAACTGCTCGTCAATTTAGGGTTTGCAATATTAACATAAGATGGGGAGAAAAGGTGTTATAAATATAAACTATTAACTATCGAGTACGGTATATAGTAAGAGGCAATTGTGAAGCATTTCTTTCGCCCAATCACGACCTCATGAGGCGTTCCTTGAAGAGAAAGAAAGCGCTCGCTTGGAATGATGTCACGGTTCGTATTTTATGAGGAAATATCTTATAATACGTTACATATCACCACTTATAAACCATTCGCTTTCTTCAATTCCTTATATGATAAAATACAACTTCCCTCCCGTTTGCATTGCACTCGCTTTAGGTCTAAGTCATGTTTCCCGGATGATAGCAGATCTCCAATTGAGCCGCAATCTACAAGGAGGAAAAAAAAAGGGGGAGACACCTTTTCCTCCACCTCCCCTCCCTTGACTCACCCTTCCCGCCTCTTGATATCATCACCATAGCCGCTCCCCCCCTTTTAAACCCCACGCCCACATACCACAGTTTTCAATTCCAAAATGTCGCTCCTCCTCCTCAAGCACTCGTTCGGCAAACGTCTTCCAAACGCCCGCAGCTACACTACCGCAAACCCTGCCAGCACCTCAACCCCCAACGTAAAATGGAAATACGTACCCCAATCCGGCGCATACCCCAAAGGTTTCAATGTCGGCGGGATCCACTGCGGTGTGAAAAAGGACGGCAAGTCTCTTGATCTTGCACTGGTCACATCCGAGCTGCCATGTTCCGCAGCCGCAGTGTTCACAAAGAACGTGTTCAAGGCGGCACCCGTGCTGGCGAGTCGTGAGATGCTGAATGCTAGGAGGGGAAATGGGGTTCGGGGCTTGGTTGCAAACAGTGGCTGTGCGAATGCGGTTACAGGGAAGGGGGGGATGGAGGATGCAATTTCTATGGGGAGGGCCGTGGATGGCTTGATGGGGGAAGGGGAGGCGAGCACTATTGTTATGTCTACGGGGGTTATCGGGCAGAGGTATTTTATGCCTCTCTTGACACTTGAAGCAGAGTGAATATCATCAGTTGGGGGGGATGTTGACTTCGGGGATGCGAATTTACCTAGACTGCCGATACAAAGGATTCTCGATGGGATACCCAATGCTTACAAGACCGTGGGGACTTCGCATGAGGCTTGGTTGAATACTGCAAAGGCTATCTGCACAACTGATACTTTCCCCAAACTCTGTTCCAGAAGCTTCAAATTCCCAGGATCTTCTACGGAGTACTCAATCGCTGGTATGGCTAAAGGGGCTGGCATGATCCATCCTAATATGGCCACGCTGCTCGGATTCATGGCCACCGATGCGCCTGTTTCTCCGGATGCGTTGCAGAGCATCCTTAGGCACGCGGTTGAGCGTTCCTTCAACGCAATCTCTGTAGATGGGGACATGAGCACGAACGACACAGTAGCTCTTCTTGCAAACGGCGCTGCCGGTGGGGAAACAATCGAAATCGGCACCGAGGGAGAGAAGGCCCTTAGAGCAGTGGTGACGGGGTTTGCGGAAGAGCTGAGCAAACTTGTGGTCAGGGACGGAGAGGGTGCGACGAAATTCGTGACTGTCAGTGTAAAAGATGCAAATAGCTTTGAAGATGCCAAACAAGTTGCTTCAACTATTGCCAGATCACCGCTTGTTAAGACGGCACTCTATGGGAGAGATGCTAACTGGGGCCGTATTCTTTGCGCAACGGGCTATTCCGGAGTTGAAGGGATTGTGCCGGAGAAGACAAACGTTTCTTTTGTTCCCACCGATGGGTCTCCCGAGCTGAAGTTGCTAGTTAATGGAGAGCCGGAAAATGTCGACGAGGAGCGAGCGAGCGAGATCCTAGCAATGGAGGATCTAGAAATCCTGGTGTCGCTAGGAACTGGTAAAGGCGGCGAATCCGCCTACTACACTTGTGATTTCTCACACGAGTGAGTTTCCCCTCCCAGTTCGTTTCTCATAGACCGGGAGTCTTGGTTTGCTAACATTTTTCCTATGTAGATATGTCACGATTGTAGGTCCCCCGCCTTGAATCCCGCTGAGATCTGAAAAAGGATGAGAGACTAACGAACGTAAAGAACGGGGATTATCGAACGTAGAAATGAATAGAAATGCGATAGTATTAAGGCCAGAGCAGGCTAGACGAAAGTTGAATATTAACGCTCAAAGTTGCTACTTATTTTTTTTCTTTTCATTTTCTCTTTTCAACACAAAAGTTCCCCTGGTTTCTTGCTGTCCTCGACTAGTGATGAAGAAAGTTGAAGTAAGGTCAAGTATGGTATTGTTGTAGTGTATTATAAGCTCCGAAGGGACACTCTGGCTTGATTGATCAAGGAACGCGTACTGTGAACAAGTTGAACTTAAGGGGAAAGATGACATATCGCAGAAGGTGGGAAAGGTACAAGTACAGTACCATGGAGGGTGAGGTAAGTGCGCCGTACTGTGTCTGGGGAAGAGCAGCCGCAGGGGTAAGGAAAGGAAGAGAGGTGGAGGGTCTTATTCACTGCCAGGAGAGAGATGTGGCCTCAACTCCCCGTTGCCTCGTGGCTAAAAAACCCCCCCAAGAGAGTCTCCTGAACAACCTTCTCTCCTTTTCTCCATTCAAGCTCACAACTTCCACAACTCACCAACTCCTATCCATTTCTCCCCTTTCTCGAGGAGAAACCCCCCCCTCTCCCCCTCCTCTTCTCTGTCCCTCCTTTTCTGTTTATTTCCCATAGGCTTCTCTTAATAATTTCGCAATCATGAGCGGCAGTGAGCACCCATCCCTTCTGTGCAAGATTTATTTCTTGAGCCTTCCTTTGCCTTTGCGACAGTAGGAATGATATTGTACCGAGAAACTTAACTGACAAGACATGTTTCTCCTACAGTACGCTTTCTCGATCTCATCAAGCCGTTCGTGCCAATCCTCCCGGAGGTGGCGAGTCCCGAACGCAAAACACCGTTTAGGCAACGAATGATGTGGACTGGGGTGAGTTTTCCCCTCATCTCCTAGGATTGGAGGGAAAAAGGGACATAATTAACATTTTTTTTCCATTTTTCCAAATAGTTGACGTTGCTCATTTTCTTGGTCATGAGCCAAATGCCGTATGTTTTCAGATTCACCATACATATGTTTCACGAGACTGACGCGCCATAAATTTCATTAGGTTATACGGAATTGTGTCTTCAGATACATCTGATCCTTTGTATTGGCTTAGAATGATGTTGGCCAGTAATCGTGGTACTTTGATGGAGCTGGGAATATCTCCCATTATATCTTCTGGCATGGTTTTCCAGCTTCTCGCTGGCACTCACTTGATTGATGTTAACCTCGATCTTAAATCTGATCGCGAACTCTACCAAACTGCTCAAAAATGTACGTACTTACGTCTGGTTTTGTTTTCGCACATTTGACATCTAACATTTACTTTTAGTGTTTGCCATTATCCTCTCTCTTGGACAAGCCACTGTCTACGTTTTGACTGGTCTCTATGGACTGCCCAGTGACCTTGGTGCTGGGGTTTGCCTTCTTCTTGTTCTTCAACTTGTTGTTGCCGGTCTCATTGTTATCCTCCTTGATGAGCTTCTCCAGAAGGGTTACGGGCTAGGATCTGGGATCTCGCTTTTCATCGCTACTAATATCTGCGAAAGCATCATCTGGAAGGCATTCTCCCCTACCACTGTCAACACTGGCCGCGGTCCCGAATTCGAGGGAGCCGTTATTGCCTTGTTCCATCTTCTCTTGACCTGGGATAACAAGCAACGTGCCCTTCGTGAAGCTTTCTACAGGCAGAGTCTCCCCAATGTCATGAACCTTTTGGCCACTCTTGTCATCTTCGCTTCGGTCATCTATCTCCAGGGTTTCCGTGTTGAGATCCCCGTCAAGTCTAGCCGCTACCGTGGAACCAGGGGCACTTACCCAGTTCGCCTCTTCTACACCAGCAACATGCCTATCATGCTACAGTCTGCGTTGAGCTCCAACGTTTTTCTTGTCTCCC
Source organism: Tuber calosporum (assembly GCA_003316355.1). Lineage (NCBI taxonomy): Eukaryota > Fungi > Ascomycota > Pezizomycetes > Pezizales > Tuberaceae > Tuber > Tuber calosporum. The sequence goes on from QFET01003385.1 coordinate 4,658, forward strand.
AGATGCTGTACAATCGTCTTCCGGAGAACTTCTTGGTTCGGCTCCTCGGCGTTTGGGAACCAAAAGAGGGATCTGCTCAGCTCTATGCTGTCTCTGGCATCTCCTACTACATGTCTCCTCCTCTTAACTTCACCGACGCTCTCTTGGATCCTTTACACACCGCATTTTATATCCTGTTTATGCTCACTGCCTGTGCTATGTTCTCCAAGACCTGGATTGAGGTTTCTGGCTCCAGCCCCCGCGATGTTGCTAAGCAGCTCAAGGAACAAGGTCTCGTTATGGCTGGCCACCGTGAACAGAGTATGTACAAGGAATTGAAGAGGGTTATCCCAGTTGCCGCTGCTTTCGGTGGTGCTTGCATTGGTGCTTTGTCTGTTGCATCTGATCTCTTGGGAGCTCTTGGGTCTGGAACTGGTATCCTATTGGCTGTCACGTACGTTACTGCATACCACGTTTTTGCGTTATGAAGGATTGCTAACTTGCCTTTTACAGCATCATCTATGGGTATTTCGAGATTGCTGCTAAAGAAGGTGACATGTCTGGCCTTGGGCAGTTCATTTCATGAAGGCAATTTGATTTACTTTTTAGGATTCCACAACCAAAAAGTTCGTTTCCTTTTTTTTTTTCTTTTCGCTTCCTTGGTCATGCTTCTTGTATAAGATATCTGCTCTAGATCTGCCATTTTACGGGGGTTCTGGGATGGGACGGGGTGGGAGGATGCGAGTGGCGGCAAATGTCTACAGGAAGTCTCAGAATACGACTTTTTTGCATTGTAATGGCGAGTTATGAGTGTGATGGGTAAAACAGATTCCAAACAAACCAGCGGGCGAGTTGCGGTATTCTTGCAGATTGCGGTGTAAATTTTGTTGCGGTTATGGACTGGTGTATTGGTGCTGGGTTAGGTTGCCGTTTTGTTAATTGATTGTGCTTTATTCATAGCTATGCTCATGCACCGCTATTACAGTACTTGCTGCTTCTTAGAATGCGAAGGAGCTGCGAGTGATAGGTGGTGGAGAAGTTGACTCTTTTTGTGTAAACCACTCTGCTATAAGCGAAGGATTTCCGGTGCAACGAAGAACACTCAACCCAGGTTTGTGATTAGGGGAACGATTTCTGGGGGAATCCTGAAGAGGGCACTACAGGTGGATGAAATCGTGCTATCCTTCAGATATGGCATTTCGTTTTAGAGACAGTTATTTGAATGGTTTCATGGAGGGTCCTCATTTTAACAACATTGACGGTGTCCCCCTTTCGCTACCTTCACGCTCGCAAACGCTCGCTCCCGGTCGCTCTTTGCATTTCATAAGCATATCATAGCTTTCGAAGCATTGAACCTGGTCATATAATCCTCCATGTTACACCATCCACAGTGAAGTGATTCCCGAATATTAACTTACAAATAGCCCTATCATACTTTACCTGATTAGAGAGGGGCGAACAGTCTATGATTATAGGGGACCTTTTTTTTTTGGGAGGGGGGGATGAAAACGAACACAGGAAGATGTTGTCGTTGGGTATTCCGTTTGAGATGTAATTATAGCTACTACGGGTTGATGGGACAGGTCTATGAGGTGTCTGGTTGATTTATGGTGTTAGATACTTTGCATAACACTCGAAAGGGGAGCTGTGTATGGCATGTGGTACTAACAGGCAAAGTCACTGCCCCTTGAGCTCAGCCAGAATTCTTTGGCTATTTGGTTTGTGCCGCGTTTCCCTCTCAGACTGGCAGTAGAGACGTTAGTTTCTGTTATTTAGAGGGGGGGAGGGCACACACGTCATTATTTTATTCAAGAAAACAGTTTTGTCCTTTTCTGAAAGGTTTGGGGATGGGAACCCATTCCGTGATAAGGACGCTGATAGCCATGTTTTAGCTTTGACCTGACGGGCTATCATTTTCTTGAGGGGCTCTGTGAGGCTATCAACTTCACTTCTCGAGGCCCCCCCTCCGATGCCCTGTTCGTATTATCGTTAGTTGACTTTATTAGGGCGAAGTGGGAAAACCTTACCCAAATGAGTTTCTCTGCCAGGGCGGGTCCGCACATATGGACAAATGAGTTAATGTTGGCCTGGAGTTCAGGGCGGTCATCCGCGGCAAAAGAGACGAGCGATGCCCAGAACGTGCATGCCGCCTTCTTAACCAATGTTTCCCGGACCTGTATTGCATTCATGACGAACCAGAGGAGCATCTCAATTCGCTCCTTGGGTTGGTAGCAGGCAATCACGGTAATATACCTGGAGAATAACCTGTTTAGAAACTCGACCAAACCCTGCGCCATCTCAGGATCCTCTTGAGGACTCTGAAGTCGCTCAACAAGCCCTAAAATTAATTCTAGGAAAAACCCAACTTCAGTGGAAATGTCTGGGCTACCATCTAACGAGTGAGAGCTGACCATAGTACTGGCGGTCGACAGCACGGTTTCTACCCGGACACCACGATTTGCCCTCTCCAAGAGAAATTCAGTGACTACTCGTGGAGGGAATACAAAGGGACCAGGAGTTGTCTCCGCGAAGCCTGTTCGGAAAACAGCACAGGCAATATCAATTATCTCCCCATCCTCAGTTAGACTACCGACCAATGTTTGGATAATGTGTAGTATTCTCCTTTGGATGGCTAGCCCTCTCTCTTGCTCCCAGAACGGAGGTGGCCCTTGTCCTCCACCATCGCTAGAAAGGATGATCGGGATATCGTCCGGAGCTTGCAATCCTTTGCCAATCGCCACTAAGCACTGCAGAGTTGATACTCCAAGCTCTTTAGCTGCTTCTGGGTGCTGAGGCAAGACCGTAAGAAATTGCTGAACATCCCTGTCCACAAATCCCAGCACCCTGTTGACAGAGTCTAGCTTTTGGTTTTCTGATGGCAAAGCTTGTATGACATAAGATATTGCGCATAGGACACGCTCTTTCGCAATATCGTCTGCTGTAGGCGTAGCAGAAAACAGCTCGTATTGATAAAGAAAAACGGGTAGCTCGCTTGTGAGTGTGCTACGGCAAGATGAACACAAGGAGCTTATCGACTTCGAGGCATTCCGAGCCAGGGCAGGGGTTGATATTGCCACAAATAGAAAGTTTAATACCGTTGGTAAGAAATTAGCCCACCTCTCGAAAAATACCGCATATGACCCTTTGAAAGCAATTAGCCTCCCACTGCAAAAAAGTGTTCACTGGGGTAACAAACCGATCATATGGACAGCTGTTTGTCTAACTTTTAGAGGAATTTGGTTTCCGAAGTCTGCCAAGGTGTTAAATAGCCTACTCTGAAAGAGCACTTTCAATGACTCGTCTTCATCCGGCTCGTCGCCCAAACAATCGCTTAAAGAATTAAGACAAAATAGACTCGCTTCTATCTGCTCCCAGGCGACGGCCCTCCCGGTCTGGCTATTTTCCAGGGCATTGGTAACCTGGCTAATCAGGCGGTCAAACAACTCAAGGCCCAGGATGCCGTATGCCACCTCAACCAGGTCAGCAACGTCCTTCCGGAAACTCGTGAATCCGTCCTTGAAATCCTTGGTCCATCTTAGAGATTCGGTATGTGGAGGTATTTGTATCTTGGTCCAGAATTCTTCAATTGCTTGCATAATCTCCTTCTTCCCAGCTACCATCACGGACGGGATATCTGACTCTCCTACATTTTCCGGGTCTAGCAGGAACTCAGCTAGGCAACTCCAAAATTCAAAGGTAGTTCCTGAAATTCCTTCCTCAGCCACAGGATAGCCAGGGACCTTAACCATTCCATGCAACATTTGGAGTAGAGACCTGGTGTGTGGGCTATTGGCATCGCGTATGAGCTTTTGAACAGTAGCTTCTGCAAAGGCTACTAAAAGTCGACCAAATTGAAGCCCCCCCCAGTCCCCGTCACCCGAAGTGAGCTCTTCATATCGACTCAAGGCCCAAGGTGAGGTAATTACGTTTGCCAAACAGGCCTCGTCCGCGGGCGTGAAGAATGCGAAATAATTGGTGAGGATATCTGTTATTACCTCGCATGTGCTCTCGAACGTATCCGGACAGGCCAGCCAGTTGACAACGCGGGTCGTCAGACGCTTTAATTCCGTGAAGGTATGGGGCGAATCAGACAGGGAACGCAGGGAATGAAAAACCCATGACTTTGCGAACATTTAGCTTCCTGTATAGACTAGCAACAAGGGTAAAAAAAGTGGTAATAAACCTGAAAGGTTTTCATTCCTTCGTTGACAAGACGTGGGTCGAATGTGCTTGATGTAATTCCAGAAGCTGAATTCATTAGCATCTTGATTAGATATGGGAAGCATGGCATCTTACGATCATTGGGATTCTGTATATCAATTGCATCACCTATTAACGAGACGACTTCCTCAATGTTTGACTGTATCCTGTTGTGAAAATGGTAGCTTTGTGCGATGCAAATGTTAGCCTTGCCTATGACAACGTTATAACTGCTGTAATTGCTCACTTTTTCACGTTTCGGGAATCAATTTTGCCTACTTCTTCTACCAAAATAGCCGAGAGCCATAGTGCTGTGATTTTTATTCTAGGCTCTGCTACCTTCAGGAGTTTCTCTGAGGGAGGAAGTTGTGGAAGCTCAGTGGTAGAAACAAAGCGACCAAAGCAGAGGGAACAAATAATATGACGGACACAGTCATCCCAATAATCTGGGAACCGTATGAAAAAAACAACTAGTGTTGAACATAGTTTCCTGACAACTAATTGGGCCAAGCCGAGGGAGTTAAAACGAACTAGCCAGTCGATGAGCCGGTCTCTAAGAATTGGAATGTCTCTTGGGGATAGAGATCCGCTACGCCCGGTCACATCAGTTTCTAGGCCTAAGGCTTCAAAGGATTTTATTAAGTGGGGTTATATAGACCTATCGGAATTAAGTTTAACAGTAAAAGTGAGGGCTCCAAAGAATTGCACATATTGGTCGTCTATAGCAAGCAGCGAATCTGCCAACTTCCACCCATCCTGAGAACGCTGGACAGCTTGAAGAGTCTCTTGGATTTGTGAAAGAACTTGAGGAGACCCAGGTTGGTAGAGACGTTTAACGAGCTATTGCGGCCTATTAGCCGTACAAACATTGCAGAGGGATGTCGAGCAGTGGGGGTTCATACGGTGACCACCTCCTCCAAAGAAGATGGGTAGGGAGGGGACTCCATTTGGGAATGGGATAGAACAAGAAGTCCTGTAGTGTAGAATGGTGTGGCCAAGGAAATAGAGCCGCACGCGGGAGGATGGGGGAATGGAATGGGGGGGGGATCAAGAGCAGAGAGGGGGGTGGAAGGAATCCATAGTAAACCTTATTGAAAAGGTCTTGGTGGGGCATTGACTTATGGTTGCGGTGTGAGGGCTATGAGCACAACCTGCGTTTCTATCCCTGCGCCGCGTGTTGATCGGCAGGCCGCCCCCTACTGCGCAGCACTCGTAACGTCGTGACGTTTTCAAAATGGACTGCTATTGCATACAGCCGAAAATTGCGCAGAGCCTCAGGATTTCGGTGGTATGCAACAGGAGTCCTCTTTGCAAATGGCATGACATTGAAGTACCAGTGGGACCGAAAGAGTGGGTGGACACAAGCGGTTTTATATTATCAAAAATGGTCAATTTCACTCACTTATTCTGGCATCAATACTTGAATTGAAAATATGATAACTTTGAAGAGTGTGCAGAAGAGATATAGACTACTTGACTTCTATTGTAACCTAAAAGGAATTTAGATTCTTCAAAGAGTAGTATGATGGCAATACATCGGCAAGAAAGCTTTCCTCAAAACCGTGCCAAGACCATTGCTTTTGGTGAGAAAACTGTGTCCTGGTGGAACCCAAAGGTTCAATTGCATACCACTCTTGAAGAGTTGGGGATTGAGTAGGCATTTGTCTATCGAAAATGGTGTCCGTACTATCTTTAGCAGCTTTATAGATAGTTTGTATTTTTGAGAATTTTTTCCAGTGTAATGTCCTTGGGTGAAATCTGCTATTTTTGCGGTAAGGTTGCCATGCGGCCACTCACTTTTACGGTCCCTCTTGCACATTACTCGAGTGCCGTAGGCACTTCGCGTTCTCGCATCCAGAGTCTCTCCGCAAAGTCTCGATTACGGGTAGACAGGCACCCACCACCGGTGGTGTTGTACAAGTGCATATTATTGAGGCACAAGCAAATTGCGGTTCATAGGATCCCCGGCCGCCGTGCGGTGGAGGCATTCAGCCCCGGGGTCTAAAAAGGGTTTCCCGAATGCCAAGTTTGGAGTGGATCTGCCAGATTTGTATGCTTGCATCTGGGCATTTAGGAACCGTAATCTTGTCGCTACTTGTGATAGCACACTCTTCTCCTGATGCCGTCACAGTACGGTACTGTACTTTACTATTCTGGAGTGCCGCATCCTAGCCGTGGCGGTTGAGCGAAACCGTGGGCAACAGCCATGCTCAAGGGCAGCCGAATTTGTAGGCCCATACCATGCGCTATGTGCATCCAACTAAACTCATGGCGATCCTGACCAACTGAGCCCCGCATCCAAATGCCAGCCCCTCCCTCCATAACATGCTTTGCACAGTTACTGTCTCGTCCCTTCCGTCGCCCAAAATCATTTGCTCCCCTTTCCACACATTCGAACTTTAAACTTTTTTCCGCAATCACTGACGATATGGGGACTATTGACACCACCTCTCGGCTTGCAAAGCTGAGGGGACTTATGAAGAGAGAGAAGGTTGATGTTTACGGTATGTTTGTGGTTTCTGAGGAGTTCGCCCCCAAAGTGTGAGGTGCTTATAAGCTCACCGGTTATTGTCTTGCTTAGTTGTCCCTAGCGAAGATGCACACAGTAGCGAGTATATATGCGCTGCGGATGCTCGGAGAGGTGTTTTTTTTTTTTGTTCCATTTGAGAATCCGATCGCGTCTATCTAACCTACCACTGGGGTAGCTTTTATCTCCGGATTCACTGGATCGGCTGGGTGTGCAATTGTCACACAGGAAAAGGCAGCACTATCTACTGATGGCCGCTACTTTAACCAGGCAGCCCGTCAATTGGATGATAACTGGGAGCTCCTCAAGCAGGGCCTTCCGGATGTTCCCACCTGGCAGGAGTGGTGAGTAGTATGCAATACTCAAACCGTTGGTTGACGGCTGCTGATCGGGGCAAAACAAAACAGGGTTGCGCAGCAAGCAGAGGGGGGGAAAAATGTTGGTGTCGATGCCACCGTTATAACTGCTCGTACATAGCCCCATTTTTCTATGCTTAGACTCTTATCGACTTTGACGCACGCGCGTTGTGTATGCTGACATAGTGACAAGAACAAGCACAGGGTCTTGAGACGAAAATAAAGAAAAAAGGAGGCACTGGCTTGCTTGGGATATCAATCAATCTTATCGATGAGGTTTGGGGTGCTGATAGGCCAAATAGGCCGAACAATCCAGTGATGGTGCTCGATGAAAAGTATTCTGGAAAAGAGTTCCCTCTTAAGGTTGATGCTGTCCGAAAGGAATTGGAAAACAAGAAGAGCCCCGGATTTGTAGTGAGCATGCTGGATGAGATTGCATGGTTATTTAATCTTCGAGGAACCGAGTGAGTCTCTGGGGGTTTCGGCCTTTGTCCTGCCTGACTTATTCACCCCCTTTTTTGGGCTCGAAACTTAGAGTTGTCTTTTATTAACAAACGCTCCCTGTCTAAAGCATTCCTTACAATCCCGTTTTCTTCTCCTACGCTTTCATTTCCCCAAAATCAACGACTCTTTATATCGACTCTTCCAAGCTAGATGAAAAGGCCATTGCTCACCTAGGTTCTGCCGTCAAAATTCGTCCTTACCATGCGATCTTCGACGAGATTGTTTTGCTAGCGCAGGAGTTCAAGGCAGGGCAGCCTGAAATGGATCCCGGGGCCAGCGAAGATGGCGGGAAGTGGTTGGTGTCAAACAAGACTTCTTGGGCTTTATCAAAGGCACTTGGTGGCGAGGATAGTATTGAAGTAATTAGATCTCCCGTTGAGGAAGAGAAAGCGGTCAAGAATGACACCGAAAAGGAGGGAATGAAGAGATGCCACATTCGTGATGGCGCCGCCTTGATAGAGTACTTCGCGTGGTTGGAAGATGGGCTTTCAAAAGGAAATGAGATTGACGAAGTACAAGCCGCCGATAAGTTAGAGCAGATCAGATCTAGAGGGGAAAACTTCATGGGGCTGTCCTTTGATACTATTTCTTCTACAGGACCTAACGCAGCTGTCATCCATTACAAGCCCGAGGCAGGGAATTGCTCAGTAATCGACCCTAAAGCAATTTACCTGTGCGATTCTGGTGCCCAGTATCTTGACGGTACCACTGACACGACTCGCACTCTTCATTTTGGCGAGCCTACGGATATGGAGAGAAAGTCCTACACGCTTGTCCTGAGAGGTATGATTGCTTTAGACAGAGCTATCTTTCCGAAAGGTACGAGCGGGTTTGCTTTAGACATTCTGGCACGCCAATTCCTGTGGAGCGAGGGACTGGATTATCGTCATGGTACGGGTCATGGCGTTGGGTCATTTTTGGTGATTTATCCCCTACCGGTAGCAGGCACCATTTCCTGACCTGAGACAGAATGTCCACGAGGGACCCTTCGGCATAGGCACTAGGATTCAGTATTCGGAGGTTGCCCTCAGCCCAGGGATGTTTGTATCCAATGGTTTGTCAATCTTTGTCCTATCAAATTTTGTCGCCGTAAATTAATATAACTCTAGAACCTGGGTATTACGAGGATGGGTCCTTCGGGATCCGTATTGAGAGTAAGTTCAGCATTTCGTGTGGAACCCATTTTTACTGACAGTCACAGATATAATCATGGTAAAAGAAGTCAAAACCAACCACAGCTTTGGCGATAGGCCGTAAGTCTCAGGTTTTGAGGACGGAATTCTATATATATGAAATGCTAATCTTATTTAGATACTTTGGCTTCGAACGTGTTACGATGGTTAGTTGCTTGCCCTATTGTAGGATATGAGTACTCACCAGCAATAACGCTCGCAGGTACCTATGTGCAGAAAGCTTATTGATGCTAGCCTTCTAACCCCTGCTGAAACTGAATGGCTAAATTCTTACCACGCAGAGGTTTTCGAAAAGACACATGAATTTTTTGAGGAGGATAGTTTGGCTTTAAAATGGCTGAAGCGTGAGACTACACCAATTTGAGCATGGAGTTTGTTTCACTTCCTTTCGTTACGACTGCTCAGCTCACTTTTGTACATCTTGTGAGGTTGGATTACTTTGACAATAAAGTTTCGGAGTTTCTTGCTTGAATAGCATGCAATAGAGAAGGCTTTATAGCAAATCCTCAACTCTCCAGTATCACAAAATGAAAGTTATAATATCAAACTCATCCTTGGGATTTGCCATCGTTTTCAATGGTCTACTGATAAATGAGCTACCGTAAGAACTGGAATAATTGAACCTCGCGCAAAGGCGTCCGAAATTCCCTCTCTTGGATAGGGGGGCGAGCGCTCAGCGAAAACTGACCCCTTCAGCCCCAGCTTGAGGCAAAAACAAAAGGAAAAAGTGCCAGACTTTACCAGCAAAGGCAACACCAACGCCCTAGCGTGAGGTTCGATTATTCGAGTTTTTACGGTATGAAGTCTGGGAAATTCCGGTATGTGGGGGCACACTGTAGTGATTCGAAAGCTGGGCTTGGGTCTAGTTTGCTGAAGCACACCTTTGTCGTTCCAACACTCATAAGAAATACGCATAATGGAGCTCTACACTGATGTGCTTTTCGACTCCGCTGAAAGCGGTTAATAGTATGGGATATCGCTATATTTGTATGATAAAACGGAGGTCGAATCCTGTTTGGTTTGCTCCAATTTTACGCCCTGGGTGCGACGCGCTCTAGAGGAAGCAAAGCAGAGTTGACCCAACTCGCAGCAGAGATGCACAAACCATTGTTCTCTTGGATGGATCCTTATGGCGAGTGATACGTTATGAAGATAATCGGGCTTTTGTGGTTTATAGGGCGGCCGATAGAAATGGGGGAAAAAATGTTGAAATACATAGAATTTCTGGTATGATATCATAGTGGTGAATGGCACTTGTGCGACGAATCAGGTAATGCCGGGCATGATGCCTTCGATAATTGGTAAAATCCCTCCTCTGGATAAGGGCTTCTGTAATGACTCTGTTGATGGTGAGCACATGAAACCCTAATTACAGCATTCAAAGAGCCTCACCAAAAACCCTTGTTCAGTATCACTTGGAGTTAGGGCCTTCACGGGCTTGGGTTTTTATCGCCATCACCGCCTCTTGTGGCTACTGGAGTTGGCTATCTGCCTCTTCCATCTCCAGAGTTCTTTCATCTTATTTCACTCCTTCACTCACACCCTTTAGAAACCGACAAATTTGTGGGTATCATACTTGCTTTACCCTTAGATTTTGTCTTCGAATCCTCCGGTCCTCTTTCTCTGTTTTATCTGTGCCTTGATTCTTTCAGCCACAACAGCACCAGTTTGGCGGAAAGCTGCGCCACACTAACGGTATTAGTTGTGCTTTCCCAAAGTGTATTTTATAGTCTACACTTAGATGTCAACGCCGCCTAGGATGCCCAGGACTTTCGGCGGCTGCAGAAACGCGACACCCAACGCCCAAAGAAGCACCCCCGGGCGCACCAACGGCGGAGAAAATTACAACCCGAGATTCAACACCTCACACTCTCTACAAGGAAACCGACCTCCAAACCAACATCACCGGTGGAACAACGCCTATCAGGACCACTTGAGCCAGCAAAACGATACCTTTTCGGCCAGAAATTCGGGAATCTCAAACTACGCGGGAGAGCCGCCGAAGCAGCAAAACCAGCAGCAAACTAGGCAACCCAGCACAAGATTTGTCAACCCTTTTCACCGCAAGGACAACTCTCCCAACAGGAATGCTCAGGAAAGGGCGGAGTTGAGTCCTTACGCTACTAGTCGGATGGAGCCCAATGGTCGCCCTGGGACTACCCGCAGGGGGAGAGGTGATGTTAGTTCAAGAGGCCGTGGCAAAGGCGCGTTCGGGACCACATCTGGTGGGTCTTCGTTTGGTGGAAACCCTTTTGGTGGTGGCCCATCTAGCAAACCTACTTCTGGTAGAGGCGGCCGGGGTGGTCGCGGAGGGGTTAGAGGTGGTCGGGGAGGCTACCGACAGGGTACTCCAGCTCCCTCTGGTGGAGAGGAATCCGATGTCTCTGGAGACGAAGGCGCCGTGACTTGGTTTACTGATGATGCAGGATCTGGCAGTGGAGAGAATCCTCGAGACAAGAATGCGGCTAAAAGTGTTAGGGCCGAGAGGTTTTCTGACAAGGCTCCCACTATGGCGCTTTTTGAAAGAGTATGTTGGTATCGAGCTCAATCTACGAGCGGAACTAATGTTGACTTCGATACAGATGAAAAAAAATCGTGTCAGAGAGCGACGAGATGCGATCGCCAATGGAACTATCGACGACCCAGATGTTCCGAAGAGGCTTGAAGATGCACTTGACTTTGTTGGGACTTGTATGGACATGTGCCCAGAATTCGAACGGGTCGAAAGAAGCGTCCAACATAGTGTTGACCCACTGGAATTGGTAGGGGCATCTCATTCTCAAGTTGGAAGTATGTTATTAATTATCTGTAGGATCCCCGAACCGGTGAGATTGGCAGGGACTATGCTGTCAAGCGGTTTCATCGACCAGCGGCTGGAAATGACGCACAACTTCCCTCTGACGTTCGACCGCCCAAGGTATTGGTTTCGACACTGGCATATCTCGTTTACAATCTATGCAGTGGAGACGTCCCATTGTCTAAAACACATCCTTTCGTACGTGATCGCACTCGGGCTATTCGACAAGATTTCACCTTGCAGAATTACCGGAAAGCAGAAACTGTTCAGTGCCATGAAACAATTGCCCGGTTTCACATACTTTCTCTTCACAAACTCGCCAGGGATACCCCCGATCACTTCGTGGCGCAACAAGAAATCGAACAGCTTCAGAAAACATTGACAACACTGATGGAATTGTACGAAGACGCACGGCTGGATGGTTACAACTACGTCAATGAGGCTGAGTTCAGATCTTATCAAATTATTGCGCACATCCGTGATCCAGACCTTCAACGTCAGGCGCAGAGGTGGCCGTCTTATATCTTCAGCTCGGCCCCTGTACAAATGGCTCTCAAGTTCTTTGCTCTTGCCCAGGCGAATAACCGAAAACAAACCAATCTTGGGACTAAGAACACCGAATCATGTTTCAATGATTTTGGAACATTCTTCAGATTAGTTAAGAGCAAAAGAGTCCCATATTTGATGGCATGTTTGCTTGAAACACATTTTAGCGAGGTGCGGAAATATGCATTGAAGGCAATACGGGGTGTGTACAGAAGGGATTCCAAGCAAATTTTGTTGAAATTTATTCAAGAAACACTGGCATATGAGGGTGAGGCCTCCCTGATGGCAGATTGCGACAATTACGGATTATCTTATGCAATGACGGACCCGGATCCCGGACAAGAGCCAGAAAGCTATCTGGTAATACACAAAGGAAAAGGGCCTTGGATAGGTAATGCTTCATTTTGATATCCGGGTTTACGAGAGACAATAGCTGAACGCGGTCCAGATAATCCGCCAAACAAACAGTCTTTTCATGAATTCGTTGAGGCTAAGCTCATGGGGCGGTCGGTTTCCGATGTTCTCTGGGAACCTAAAGAGGGGGCAATGTCGAACGAGACCAAGGCACAATTATTGCTCAACCACGCCCCCCATCAGCATACACCGGGCCCTAGAGTTCTTGCCCCACAAGCTTCTCCATTTGCTCCTGCTTCTCAGGGTGGGGTTGGCTACCAACTGCTCCCGAACCTTCCAAATTTCAGCAGTAAACCAGGCCTCGGTCCCTCAACACTTTCTGCAGCTGCTCAGGCTGCATTTGGAGTTGCCCCCATATCGGAACCTTTACAGCCTGACGGCGTTCAGAGCTTTGGTAGCCGTGGGTCTGTCACGGATTCGGCATTTGCCCAAGGTTTCTCCAACTCTCAGCCCGTGGAAGCCGTGAACACCGTATTCGGTGGTGTTAGGAGTAATTCCTCTGTCTTTAGTAATGTACCGCGGCAGTTCCCCACTACCGGGTCTTTAGCCGCTGGAACTGGCCCATCTGCAGCCTGTTCGACGGGTCCACCCCGGAATAATCCATTTGGACACCCAGCCGTGGGTCCTCTGAAATTTGCCACGGGAACATCGTCTGCGCCAACGCCCACAACTTTACCAGTGGGATTTAGCTCTGCTACCAACGAACTAGCAACAATAAACTCGCAGTTTCCATCTCGGCCGGAGCCTTCACAGCTGGGTGGTCCACCCGCGCCCGTTCAACCGGCGTTCGGACCCGCCGCTGTTTCTTCTAGCTCACCAGCCGCCCCTTCTATCATAGCTTCAGTGTTTCAACCTACCGCGGACCATAAACAGTTCCTATTCCCACCTGCCCAGTCATCTACCCTCGGCAACTCTCTGAACTCCCGGCCTCCGGGGTCGGCTCCGTTACCAAGCCTCTTCCAAAAGCCTGAAACACCACCACTGTTCGATTCGAGTTCAGCGCCGGCCTCGGTGAATGGGGGCTCGGTCTTTGATAGTCTTCAAAACTCGTCTCGATCGTCTCCAGCTTCCTTCGTCTTCCCTCCGTATGTTCCAGATGATACGGGAGATGACGATGAACTTGTCGACAATGTGGCTACCCAGCCTTATACAAGTGCATCCTCTAGCAGCGTATTGAATAGCTATCCATCTGCTATCTCCATGTCATCTCAGGCCCGGCCGTTTCCAACAGATGGTATTGGTCAAGGGTCGCTATTCGCTGGTAGCTCGTCCGGTTTCATGCAAAATAATGCCGTCCCTTCTACTTCTAGCTTAGCCCAGCCATTCAAAGCAGCTGCACCAGAGCTCCCGCATTGTGCCCCAACAAACAAAAAGCTATTTCATTCTCCTGCGAGGATAACAGAGTTAGCTAATTCGCTCTTCGACCAACTCCTAGAAAAGAAAACCAAGGAGGTTGTTCAGGATGTTGTGGAGAACAACAAAGCAGCACTGGCTGAGTCCATCGCTGGCGATTTCCTTGATATACAAGCGTACAAAATTGCTGCAAATGTGGTCCAAGAAGCGATAGCCGAGAATTTCCAAGAAACACGGTTAAAGGAAAAGGTGTTTTCCCCATGGAAACGCATGTCGCGGAAGTTATGGCTCAAGCGCTTGAGGCAAGAGAGACTGAGGAATCCTCCCCCGCCAATATCACCACAATGGCACCCGGTCCAATTCCCCGACAATGAAGCCCCATCTGCGGAGGTTGTTCTCCCACGTCATCGGTTGTTCTTTCTTCGCTTCGCTGACGTTCTGTGCTTTAGGTGCTCGGATATGTTAATCTGATGTTCAAAGCACCACCGCTCGCGGATCTATTCCATCCCAAAGTTGAGTATGCATTCTGGGCCACTTCACAAAAGGATGTGCATCCGACCTGGCGCCTTCTCATTGTGAACACCAATTCCGAAGATACCGGAAACTTCTGGTGGAAGAATAAATTTCTGGGACAAGGGATGCCACGGAAAGCGATATCTGATAGGGCGACCTTTGAAGCCCAATTCAAACTCGAGCGGGGTGAAATGGGCCAAGTGAAGGAGATTGGGGGTCTTATATTTGGCTGTTCCGCGTCATATAATGTCTCGAACGAAGAGAGATTCAAAAGCGATAGGAGGAACCTCCATGATGCGGTTGAATTCATGTTGGAGAGCACTTCGTTCCAGAAGCTTGCAATTTCGATTGTCTGTTATCGATCTCCGTTGGATACGACCGATGCAGACCCCTTTGGTGAATCTGATAGAACGTCCGGAGAAGGACGAGAGAAACGTCTTGCGGCCGTATGCCCCCTCCAATACTGTGTTTACGAATGAGGTGAATGCTGAATCATCATAGATACGGGAGGCTCTGGGCTTGAATGGGTTTGGTTCCCGAGTCATTGGGCGAGAGATTATATTGGTGGAGACTTTCGATGATGTGGACTTTACACCGGCGATGAAGAGGCTCTCCGGGTTGGTAATGGAGTCGGTCAATCCAGCGGTAGCAGAGGCTTTGGCACCAAGGAAGGCTTTGAAACGGAAACGTATCCCCCGCCCACCAATGTTCGCCAACCTCGTTGTTCCGCCCCCGCTCAATCGGACCCCGGAGAATGGGAAGGGCGATGGGTTGACTTGTCCTAAGAGAAGGAAATCGACACCACCCGATCGGCACACTACAGCTGGGAGTAAGCAGACGAGCTATGTAGACTGTCAAACCCAAAAGTTGGACTGGGGGAAGTCTACCGGAGGAGCTCTATGTAACGGCGTCAGAAACCCTGTGGGGGAAGAAATATTAGTTACGACACATGCTCCAATTCAGCCCACTACGGAATCGAAGAGACCTTCACCTATAGCATCTCTCAGCGCAGAAATCGAAGATGTTATGAATATCACGAGGGAACTCGACCGAAGTTTCGACGTTATTACGGAGGATTTCAGGGAATTGACGCACGAGTGGATGCATACAGGAAGCCTTTAGGCACTGGTTTCTCAATGTTAGCGTCTGCATTTGGTGCTTTGGAGGCGGCGGATTTCTCATGTTTCTCCTCTCTTGTTGGCACTGGGTCAGTTTTTCATTTCTTCTTGGTTCTGGTTGGGTCAGTTTATAGTATTACGATAATTCCCATTTCTCGGATTGTAAGTAGCACTGGCATTACCTGGACAGGGCCTTGGGGATGGTGGGGGAAGGGAGGGTTCGTTTGTATTCTAGGTATCTCTTTGGCGAAAAGGGCTTGGGATGCGGTTCGAGCGATAAATTTGGTTCATTGCTTCACGTTCTCTTTTGTAGAGCCTTTTTCCTTCAATTTTTCTTGTACAAAATATCCACTAGCACAGGGGAGTAAGAAGCCGGAACTAGGGCAGTTTGACTTGGTATACTTTGGGCCTGAGGGGTATCTTTTCGTTATGGTGTGGCCTTATTCTGAGGGCGTAGTTGTTTACTTTCACATGATTATGTCCCGTCTTGTAGCGTGCAAGTGCAGCACTGCACTCGAGTATCACCGACGATGGTTTGCGCAGATTTGGTTATGAGCGCCTGCAGTATGGTGGGGCTAGGGGGGGATTGTTGCAATTTTGCCAGCGGATGCATTGCATCTTTGTACGATAATCCAGAAATCCATGCTGAGCAGGGACGATTTAGGTAAATGTATGATATAGATATAGTCTCGGAACCGATATCGGTGCTTCATAGCAGGTTTCCTCCCTTTCCCTCCATTTTTCCTCAAATTTTTGTTTTTTTTGTTTTTTGAAATTACACGTTTCGAAACACGAAGGAAATCACACTTTTACTTCCACCCCCCCCCCCCCCAACTTGGTCAGATGGGTGGCACTACCACGAAGTCAATTGCCGGCTACTACTCTGACATTTTCCGCCAACTCGAAAGTCATGATATAACGACCAGGCCAACTATGATACGTCGATCGTGAGCTTTTGCCGAGGACAAAGGTTCGGAGAACTACTCGTAGTGATTTGGGTGTGGAAAACCCCGTGAGAGGTCAACTCTACTATCATATTCTAAATAACCCACCCAACAAAGATGTGCGATGCATGCAAATCTGAAAACCTCGTCCAGCGGGCGTTTCAAAATGTAACGTTCTTGTATTCATGTATGCACGAGTATGTATGTAATCAGAATTCAGGGTTGTCGTTTTTTTATCATGACATGTATTTCTCGAGCAGATTCGGGTTTCTGAGGTATGGTTATGATACTGTATTATACCCGTACAAGTACAAGGTACAGTACAGTCCACAACCTGTAAAGTTCTTATATATATTATTCCAGTGTACCCTCCCATCGGAATATATCCCAACCGCTATATTGGACCAATGTTGGGGTTGTTGCGGATCACTCCAGCAAGCGGGCTGGCGGGCGGGTCAAGTTGTGATAAGTTATTGTAGTGGAAGTTGGCTTCCGGATAATTTGATGGGACGAGTGTGTAACGAAACAAACTAAAAACAACAACATGTAATGATAATAGAAATTGTGATGAAGTTTGAGTGGAGGGTACGGTATAACTATCATAATATTATACCCATATACACTGTTACTGCGAGTATGATACGGTACCCGGATATCGAATAATTGCCACGGTGTGGTAAAACTTGAAGGGTGAAATATATAATAATATATAATTTAAACGTAACTGTATAATATTATGATTTATATTTTCACCATAATAATAATAATAATAATAATAATAATGGTAAATATCCTTTGTGTGATTATCGAATCCATCCGTCTACGAGTACGGTAATTTATTTGTGGGCACGGCAGACTATCAAGTCCGTCATGTTCACAAACAGCAACAACCTGGAAACACATAAATTTATCATACCATACTCACACACATCCCCTCCTAGACCTTAGTCAATCAAACCCTGCGCTCCCCACCTAACCCTCATTTTCTCGATCAGGGAAGATCATTCTGGAAAGCCACGTCGTCATGGGCACTTTTTTTTTTTTTCTTCCCTCTTCCTTTCCCTTATCTTGCCCACTGTGCCTCCCCGCTGCGATTTCGTGGGTGTGCTGAGTGTGGTGGGTAGACCGGACGAATGGATTGTGCGCACATCGCACAAATTTGTTTGGCAAGCCAGGGGAGGCGGTGTGGTTTGGATGAATGGTCGGTGTGGGGTGTGTACTTTACTGTACTGTACTGTAGCACCGGCACGGGTGCTCTCCTTGTTGAATAAATGATTGAAGTGCTCTCCAGTGCTGTATTGGATACATTGTATCACTCGAGTACTGCGGTGGTCTTGTTGCAGCACACAGGTGCTCGTACTCGAGTACCGTAGTACGAGTAGTGTGGGTTGGTGATGGGCTGAGTGTGGCAGGGGTTGGTACGAGCACAAAACATATTATATCATACTCGGTTACTATCTGCACACTTGCACCCGACAGTTCGAGACTTCACCCAAGCCATGTTGACACAATACTCCTCACTGTGCAAGTACCACACGAGTCAGTGCCGTCCAGACTTATGACTGCGGTCCGATACCCCCAACGATTAGCGAGTATCCCGGTAGCCCTCCCCACCCATAGCCGCAGACGAAGCGAAGCGGTTATCCCCCCCTTCCCAGCCCCCCACCACCTAGCCGTAGTCTGGTCTACTGTGCGTGAGTAAGCAAGTGGCAAAGCCCCCCCCAAACCATCGCTTGTTGTGTTCGCAGAAATTTCTTAGTAGGATCACAAAACTAGAACTTGAACTTTAACTAGGGGGAAAAGGAAGAAAGGCGAGACTAAGGGAAGAGGCATATCGCATTGTCTCATCCTACTGATGCACAGCACGAGTATTAATACCATTTCAACACATCAGAAAGGCATGACATACGTACGCAAGTGGTACCGCGCTGTGAAGTGATAGCTCATCATATCGCGTGTGCGCCCCAGGGTTGAATGACAATTGAAGGCGGGGAATGGGAAAAAAGAATAGAACACGTGCAATCATAACATGCGTGTCTGTAAAACACTGTGCTGGGCTTCACCGCTGCACCACAAGCTGGTGTCTGCAGGTATGCAAGGTCGAAAGTGCAACAGCCAGGGCATGGATCCGCTGTCATCCCCTCTCGCAGGGAAGAGGATAGAGGGGGACTGGCAAAACAAACTGTTACATCGGTACTATAAACTGCCGCACAGGACGCTCAACAATACACAAAGACTTGACAGACCACCAGGCGACACCATCTTTTTCTTTTTTCCCCCATCCTTCCATTTCTATGCCCTCCCCTGTCTACTCGAGAACTATACACATCGCCATTGCACATATCTACCACACAGTGTTGAACTCCACCCACCCCTCTGATACCGCTCGGAATACCCGCACACCACCATCAATCATGCTGTCTCCAAGTACAAATTCCCCCCGGCCAACCGTCTTCACACCATTCGCGTTCTGCTGCAAGGCTCCCACCATGATGCCCTGGGGGTCCTCCCTCACGCTTTCTACAATAGCGGTGTGGTCGTGGCAGGCATTGGTATTCTCTGGGGCCCCCGCCCGCTGTTCAAAAATTAACGCCCCGTATTCATCCCTTCTCACCCAATGGGCGGCTCGAAACTGGAGGATATCTCCCCGTTTTAGGGGTGTATTTGGAAGCCTCTGAGGCGAGGGTGATATGTTGGGATAGTGTGAATAGACACAGAGCCCGAAACTGGTTCCCTGGGGTATCATTATTTTATCTCCCCCTCTTCGCTCGTCCTCCTCCCGGAGGGCTCGGAAACACTCGTCTGCTAACGTCCAGCATTCGCCGTTACCCACCTGCTGACCGAGCCTATCTGCAACCCATTCCACAATCCTATCGCCCCATCCCATATCGAGTGGCGGTGGTGACCTGGGTGGGGGGATGTGTCTTTGAAGAGCTCTGACAGTCGTGGCCGGGGCCGAAGCGTCCCAGGTGAGTTTGATCTTGGTGGTAGACAGGTTCATTGTCCACCGGGAGGCTATTAATAGAGTATGTTTGGTTCTTCCAGAGGATGTTCGTGTCCATTGCGAGGCCGATATGAGAATTTTCCCCTCAATCTCTTCGATTGACTTAGGGAACCTCAAGGGCGACTTCGAAAACCAGGCTGTAGAAAGCTCAAGATCTAGATCTGGAGGTATTTCAGGAAATATTTGAGAAGGCAACCCATTGTTAGGAAGGACAAACATTGCCGGTAGTGAAGGTCTGCTTCCTACTGGAATAGGAGGTGGGGTAGGACTCATAGATCCACGTGGAGGTAATACGGCAGGCTTCTTCTTCTTAGGCGGGGGTGGTGGAGGTTTCTTTTTTGTAGTTGGTGACATGGCACCCTTTGTCTCTTGAAGGCTCTGGTCGGAAGGTCTCACGGGGAGTGGTGGAGGAGGTCTAGCACGTACTGGAGGTGGTGTTATGATTCTAGGCGATATGTCTCCAGGGTTAGCGGCATTCGGTGAGCCCCGCATGGACAGCAAATCTGCATAACCCTGCACGTGCCCCCCTCCCTGCGACCCCAGTTTCTCACGTAAACCCATCTCCTCCGCTTTTTTATACCCAGTTGCCACTTGATCTCCATGTCGTTGTTGGAAATTTCGTCCAGTCTTTAGAGCAGCTTTTGCATCTGAGGCACTAACCGACATTGGGTTCTTGTAAAAGGTATTCGCAGTTTTAATGGCAGCCTTCTTCTCAGCAAACGATGTCCCCCCGTCATGGGAGCCGGAAACTTTCTGGGGCCTCGGTCCTATTGATGGGGGCGAAGATTTTGGTGCTATGTCAAACCCTGGAACAGATATTCCAGCCTTTCCAAGACGCCCAATAGCCGGCATATTTAATCCACCAGTCTCACCAACTCCCTTCGGCAGTGGAAGCGGCGATTCCCTTCTTGGGGGCAAGCGAGGGGGAACATCCGGTGGTCTCCTGCCATCCACACTCGGTAGCTGATCACTTCGCTTGGGGGGCAGTGGTAACGATCCTGTGTTGATCCTAGTCGTGTTCACAAGAAACGGCGCCGGAGGAGGAGGAGTTCGTTTGGGCTCTTGGGATTCATCGTCTTCAATCTCGGAAGATGGAAGTGGTGCGTCTGGATGTCGTTTTGGGGGAGGTCCAAAGCTGGTAGGATCCTTGAGAGCAGAGATTGGACGGGGGTTTATCGAATTTTCCGCACTCCCCGAGCTACCCGGCTTTCCCATCCAGCTGGCCTTTTAGAATCGTCAGCAGGCGACAACACACCAAACTAGATAACTCATGGGAGGAATCATACCACTTGGTCAAGCCCCTTAAAGTCCCGCCTCCATCGTGAGTCTCTGCTGCTTGATGATGATGATGATGAAGGTTTAGAATCGGACGAACCGGGATGCCAACCAGACTTGGAAACCGATTTCAATCGGTCCATGATGGAAATAATCAAACAAGAGCAATAGGAGGGGGGGGGGAGGAGGGTGGATCAAGAGGAGAGGTAAAGAACGAAATAAAAGGCAAGTCGTGTTGTGACGCAATACGGTATACTCTCGGCTAAGTTGATCATTCTTGTCCAGACGGCCAATAGTGAGAAGGTTGCTCCCCGCGCTTGTCCCTTCTTCACCACTTTCCATCAAGAAATGACACTACAATAAGAAAAGCTGTCGTGAATCAAATATCATAAGTGTCTGTCAAAATATTCCCCAGAATCACGTTATTTTTTGTTTTTTTATTGAGCAAGGGCAAAACCCTCCTGCTAAAATTTTCATAGATGCAGCTCCCAATTTTCACTTTCCTTCACTTATCAACAAGTGGGAGGCGCAAGTCGTTTACTCGTACACAGCCCAACAACCCTGCCTGCCGTAACACCGGTACCCGCACGATAGATCCTTTGATAAAAAAATTTTACCCTCTTTTCTTTTTCTCCAAGGTCAGGAGCCTTGGTAACTTTTTTCTCACGTCGATTGCTCACACCCAAAGAAGCAACGACTTGTGTGAGGGTGGTTCAGCGAAAACATCGTACTGTATGACAAAGCCTAGGTAGGTCGCACCCGAAATATCTAACCCAGACACCGTCATATCACACTTAGAGAGCTGGGGAGGAAGCAAAACGTATCGCCAGCTGTGTTTGCGAAACAATCGCCATGGAGTCATGGAGACAATCACATATTCCCGCAGGGACGGGAGAACCCAGGACTCCATGTCTTATCGTCGGGGCACTGATACATCCCCGGGCCCCCCTGCGTCTTCTCTGCCGGGCAGTTGAAACGAGGGGAATCCTACGAAGGTTCTGTATACTCGAGTAGTAGCGGAAAACCGGAGTTGACCTTCCGGAGCCGGAAGATAAGGCTGTGAGAATTTAGATCAATGGATGAACCTTGCCTTCTTACCACTGCCGCCCCTTCCTCCCAAAGCACTTTTTTTCTAGCTTGGCACAGAAGCCGCTATCACGGTACAGTCCCGTAAGCACCACGGTATTGACCTGTCAAGAACCTTGGCTTTCGGTTCACCATACCCCGACTGCAAACCCTCAGCGTTGGGATAAGCAATCCTAGTGTAGCAAAACACTATAGTATATTATTGCGCTCTTCACTCATTGCAGGGTATCACAAGGCCAGAATTAAAGGTGTTACTTCTACTGAGGGGGGGTTAACTAGTTACCGGTCTCGGCAGTCAGGTAACCTCCACGGGATTAAGTAGAAGATAGCAGTTGCTTGAGCGCTGACACTCAATATTCTACCTTGCGTAGTATTTGGTCCCCGATAGCAATTCTTGCCTCTCTCATAGACGCCAAACTCAGCAGAATTTTCCTCGGGCCTGTCGGAGGCCATACCGGTTGGACAACTTTAGGCATCAACTCTCCTCGCTCAATAAACCACCCGAACATTCGGTTTGAAACAAGCGTCTCCGATGCAGGGGTCACATGCTACCAATACATCTCCTCCCGTTTCCCGCACAATGCGCTCTCGCTCACCATCTACAGCACTACAATGCTATGCTAGCCTATAGTTGCTATTACTAAAGACATTGAAGCTAGTTAGCTTCGGATCTGCAGAGCTGTAACAAAAAAGTAGGGCGAAAACTGCATGGAGGGATGTGGACCATGGAGGCCCGGACCACGATCGGAGAGCGGGAGTCCAGTAATAGCTTCCCCGCTTCAAACGTGCCGAAATCGATCATCATGATAAGGTCTAAGCAAGAACCCATACCTAGCTAGCTCTAATCACAGTACATAAAGTAATATGAATTGCTCAATATGTGGACTGGCCTGGCTGGTGTGCTACCATATCAGTTGTTATGACTCCTTATCTAGCTGTCCACAGATGCCGAAAAATACCTGAATAGTAGCCCTTCGCGGAGAAGCGTTTCAAGCGATAGCCCCCACAAGATCAACCAGCTTCACTACAAGCATCTTGTGCTGCGATTTCTCGGGTTCTGGAAGCTTCACCCCAGCACCCGGGGCAGGAAGAGGGTACCACGACGCCATAGATCCCCCGTCCGATGTGTGCAGCACGAGGTGGGAATTACCAAGGTAGCCCCTAGCGGAGCCTCAAATCTCCCGGGGGTTTGGAGCTCTGGCCATCAATCAAAGGTGCCCACAGTAAGTCAGTAGAGAACGGACATGGGGGAGGCTGTGCCCGCATGCAACCGCCGTACTATTATGCAGTAGGGCACCCCTTCAGAATCACGACAGTAGAATCAAGCGGTCCTTTCTGGGCTCGGTGATGCTCATGCCTGCAGGATTAAGCGTGAGAAAGCCCGACAGCCGAAGCATCAAGACGTTCCGGCAAAGCCCCCCCGAAATTGGTGGGCACTCGCGTTGACATGCCAGGAGTCCGGGGGAGACGCTAACTTCGTATGTCCGTGTTTCAAGACTGGGAGAATCCGAGCGTTTCCCTTTTCTCCTGCTATTATTATTACCAACGAGAAATGAAAGGAAGCACGCAGGTGGCCTAACACTCTTATGATAAGATATTGAATCGGCGCCGGCACCCAGGAAAACCGTCCTATAAGAAAGAATTCCAACTCTCACAGGAACTCCTTCCCTCCAGCCCACAGCGAGAATCAACGGATAGGATATCTGTAGAAAATTTAATGAAACCCTATCTCATTCTCGGAATCCGGTACTTCATGCCAGACACAAGCACGAAAATTCGAGGCATTTTCCCCCGTTTCTAGAAATGGGATAATTCTCCTACTTCTAGTATGGGAAACCCTCGAGTAAAAATGTGTGCAAGTATGACAATTATATGATATATAATACAAATGTCAGTAGTCAGGGTTTCAGAAAGCACTAAGTTTGCAGAAGGAGCCCGGACCGCACCAGGGTTGAATCGACCCTGAATTGAGGGTATTGGCGCGGTTTTTCCCACAATACGAGTAGATCTCCTGCGGTGAAGTCGAATGATGAAGTTCCTAAGAATGGGTTAAGTTCTGCAAAGTGAGAAAGCGAGAAGGGTCCTTTGCATCTCGCTACCAGGAGCTGACAGCCAGCATGGCTTAGACGATCCCTTTTTGAACGCCGTATAGCACGATACTACGGTAATCGAGTATTGTGTCCCCACGGGCAGTCAGAGAAAGGAAGAACAAACCATCGCCGATGCCTCTCGCTTCCATTTTCTTACCGCGTAACACAATATCATTTCGACCCCTAGGAGCATAGAGGATCCAGCGCTCGAGGATGAGTTATTTGTTCATGTGGCGGGTGTGTTCACAATGAGCTATGGATGTGTATATCTTGCGGACTGCGGTGCTCGTGCAAGTACAATAAGTTATAGTATCATACTGATGCCGGTATATAATATTATTATGAGATTCAGCAATCAGCCAAAGGTAGCCAGGGTACTTGTCTCGGTGGCTGTGCAACACTCTCTACTCGAATACTGGTAGGGCAACAAGGCGCTCTCCGCTCGCATCGCATTGGGGCTGGGTTGAACCTCAACAGTAACCATTATCGACTCGAGTATGGTTATTGCCCGCTGAAACACCTCCCCACCAGTGTTCGGAGGCGCTTACCGTACACTCATGTTTACTGAGGGTTCATTTTCATTTTCATTTTCATTTTTCCTTGTTTCCCTTTCCTTTCCTCTCCTTTTCTTTTTCTTCTTCCCTGTGCTTGTGGGGTACCCCCCCCCTCCTGTACTATATACATATAAGAAGGACTTCGCCTTAGGAGCTCGTTTTGAGGGTTGAAGTTTCTTTGGAAGGTTACACTTACCACTGCTCTATCCGCTTATCTCTCTCTTGCTCTATACTAGCTCCCAGAATTGGCTCGAAGAGTATACACCATCTACTAAATTTACCTCCCCTAACTGTCCCATCCCCAAAGTCCACTACTATCACTACTCATTGACAACACCCCATTATGGAGAGCGTAATACAGTTCCTGCAGAGGTCCAGATTGGAGATCCACAGGAGTGTCAGATTCTACACCTCAAAAGAAATCATCATACCTTGCCGGCGTTGTGGGCGACACGTCCCCATAAAAGTCATCGGGTTATTGCTTGAACCAGATAAAGCCATCGAATTCAAGTGCAAGCATTGCAGCCAGGTGGTTGGCTTCACCGTGAGAAGTCCTCAAACACAAACATATTCGCTCTCATCAAACTGGCCACCGGACGATAATCCAGCGGTTGCATCCGAACTTGACTCAACCAAGCGGGTCATATACGGTGACCCTGTTTCTGGTGGTAGTGTATGACATCCTGTTTCATTAAAAACCTTAGATTTTATACGATACTGACTCGTCACAGCAAATATATATTGCTGAGACTAGCCATGCGGCTAACAGAAATTCGGGCTCGCAGAATGAAGTAAGAGATGAACCAGAACCCTCGCTCCCCCCTCGAAACCCTACACCTTCAAGCCTGAAAGGCAAACAAAAAGTCCCAGTGAGGAAGCCAAGCGTGTCCTTCTCTGAACGTCTACCAACTTTACATGGCTCATCCAGTGGAGGACTTCCCGGCCGGAGCTCAAGCGACTACTTTGGTGAGGATGGCTCTATGGATGGAAACCCACGAAGCCGCCAAAGCTCTGTGAGTTTACCGAGGCGACCCTCACCTGGCTTCCGCCTCCACGACGCCATGGGCTTTGACAGTATGGCCGATAAACCAATCGGCCGACAATCTTGGAACTCTTCAAGGCATTCTGTTGGGCCCAGTCACCATTCGTATTCTCCAGCACCACCAATTCCTCCCATGCCTGGGTCGACAACACCCACCTCTGGCACGACATCAAGACGGAGCACCTTAAACCGGAGGTCAGAGGACTACACAATAGACCTTTCAGAGAGCCCGAGACTTAGCACTGAATCTGGCAGCAGTCAGGACTGGCAGAATTTACAAACAAATCGCTCGTCGTTAGATTCTGAATTCGATCAAAGACGTGAGCTTCCCACTCCAGTCGATCGAAACGTGCCCGGAAGACGACGTGCAGAGTCTCAACGAAAGCTCCACAGAGTCGCTGTCAATAGGAGACAAAGCATTCGTCTGGTGAGTCAAACACAGTCCTTGGTCACGCTCCAAAGCTAATTCTACAGGAAAACGAGGACGAATCTGAGGCCATCGCTTCTAACACCAGGAGACGTGATAGCATGGGCTCTGATTTCGAAGTGGAGCCTTCCGACGAACAGGTTCGGCGTGCAACACAGATTTACAACGAGCCCAAAAAACACGAAAATGCCGATGTCCAATGGGCTCGTGATGTCCTCAGAAGGCACAAGAGCTGGAGGAATACAAACAGCAAATATCTAAACCCCCTTCAAGCAAATAGAGGGAGTGTCGAACAATTCCAAATGCGGCCGGACAATGCTGACGAAGGCCTTAATTCCAGCACCAATCATCACCCTCAACAGCCGTACCCATTGGCCATACCTGTGTTTTCAGGTTCTACCCCGGGGTTTACGGAAAATAACATCCCCACACCTGTGGAAGAAGAACCAGATTCTGCTGGCCTCAGGTCCGGAACTGCTGCCAACAGATCTTTACAGGAACCCGGAATACCATTTGGAAGAGGCCCAGAGCCTTCTGGGTTTTCGCTCGCCCGCACTCCTCAGGCCAACAACAACATCCGGGCAGAATCCAAAGATTTTGGCGGTTTGGCTCCTCCTGACGGCAATGGGATGCCGCATCAAGGAGCTACCCCACCGGAGGTGCCTAGACCTCAGCTGAACCCTCGCTACGTTGCCCGGAGGTTGAGGCGACGCTGCAGGAAGGCACTGAAGGCCATTGCATGCAAGATATCATCATTCCGCCGGATTTCAAGCCGTTCGGCGGCCCAAGCGCCTATAGTCGTAGCAGCCACTACCGATTGTCCTCAGCGGGGTTCTAACATAGACCCAAGGGATCCGGCAGTTCCGGAGAACTTGCAGCCCACATCCACCAACCAGGACTTGGAGATGCATGAAGCACCACCTGATGGCCCTGCTGAAGGGCAGGCCAACCCCCGGATTTATTCCGGCGAAATCGCTCATAATCCTTCTGAGGAAGAGGTTAGCCAATTTGTCAGTGAGATAGCCCATACTATCACTGGCATGGTCGCCCCGTTAATAGAACTGGAATTCGAAGCAACACCTATACAGCTAGGGTTCGCTACTCGGTAAGTATCAATGTAAAGGACTGGTTATGTTTTTCCCATGTTTTTTCCCTTTCGTTTTGTGTTGTGTTTTTTTTTGTTTTGTTTTTTCCTTTCTCCTCTGTTTCTGCTGTCCGTCCACCAAGAATTTTTATCTTCTATCGCGCGACTGATACCCTAGGCCCCAACTCTATGCTCTGTAAAGAGATGGAACATATGCACATCGTCCCCCTAGCTTGTTTGCGTCATTACTTGGTACTTGTTGGTCCGATTAAGGTTTGATATCAAAAGTAATTGTCTTTTTATGTATATCTTAGGGATAGTTTTAATGGGTCTAATCCTGCTGATGTATGCATTGGAGATGCATTGGACCCCCCGCACTTAATCTGTAATTGTAATGGAAACAATAACTTATATATATTTCTCTGGGAAGATGCGGGTAACGTACCACAGAAAATTTTTTGTGCTGCAAAGGATGCTGTGTTTTCTTGTGCTCAAATCTACCCCTGCGATTCAGGCCCCCACAATCGAGTTTCGGATTCCCTGTGACTGAATCTGAGCTTGATGTCAAATGACCAAAAAAAAAAAAGGACTGTAAACTCTAGGCAACAGCAAAGAAGGGAAAATTTTTCTCCACCCCCAGAAGACTGCATATGGCCAACTTGGATGGAACGACGTAGTCTGCCAGCCGTTAGGACGTCTGTAGTGTTGCGCCGGATAGATCATGGCAAGTATTGTTCAAATTTGCTTATGGCACGAGGGATTCAGGTCTCGTAAGACGAATGCCCTTGTCACGGGAGCCTACCTTACCGTACAAGTTATTCATGTCTTATCATACCTTTAGCGCTGTGCCTTAGGGTGCGTAATCTACTAAATATATAATAAACCAGTTGAACCCCCACAGTAACCTGTACCGTACCGGACGAGCACTGTGCCGAGATCCAAACCTTCCTCCTACAATTTCTCCCTCCACATTACCGTTGCAAATTCTTTCCCTCACTCCCGCCCCGAATACAGCAGAAAGGCGTGATATCACGATACTTGTAAAAACTTGTTGAGCCTCTGCACGATTGGCCTTTGAAGGGTTGGACAGAGGGAGAGGGAGGGAGGGAGGGAGGGAGCGTCTGGTGACGTCTGGCCGGCCTTTTCCAAT
>QFET01003387.1:0-35876 GCA_003316355.1 Tuber calosporum
CCCCATGACTTCTAATTAGTCATAGTGCGAAATATAACAACCTTGTGACTCATAACTATGAGTCATGCGAAACTCTGCCATGCTAAGTCACCAATCGTGACACTATGAGAGGAGAGAGGGGTTCTGGATCAACTCAAGTCCTGATTGCTCAACCCAAGTTCAGCATGCTCTTGGTGAAATTAGTTGTGCAGGTTATAACTAGCTCGAAGCTCATAATCTAATAAATTATATCGATTAGTATGATCTTATAGTATTTGTACAAAAATACAATACAGTATTAAGAGTATACTATTGCCATGCTGGTGAGCAGTTGGAAGTATGAAGGTAGGTTGGTAGTAGTTCTTGTTCTTAATTAAATAAATAAACTAGGCAGCAACTCCAGATTTATACAGGTGCATATCCTCCTTATACTCAGTAACAAAATAGGGAAAAATATTGTCCGAAATATACGTCTGAACATGTTTGACCCTGAAAAAACTACCATGAAATCCCAATAAAATATGACTAATCTACAGTAGTGTGCATGATATAAACTGAAAGATTATACATGATACATTACTGGTAAAAGGTTACTCTATATGGAACGTTAACTGTGAAATCCCGCATACAAGATAAAACATCTATGCATTTATTGCCAATTATTATGATGAAATATAATTGAAAATTTCATATACTCTAGCAGTAGTAATGTCTTTAGTTTTCATGAGTAAACTAGATATAACTAAATACAGACATAAATATTATTCCTTTACGAAATATACATATAAACGTAATTGAATAATTAAAATAGTTGTTAAACTAGTGGCCTAGTATTCACGCTTTCGAGAAGAAGGAGTGTGTGGAGAGGAAGAGTTCAGTAAAGCATGTGGCCACCCTGTCCCAGGCAGTAGCTTTCCAGTTTTTTCATCTTGACAGTGATCATAGTTTAGAGGCTGCCTGGTTGATACATATGGTTTAGTAGCCCAAGCTAGTTGGTGTGAAATCAGTATCCCATGAGCGGATATATGGGATAAGGGGTAGATTAGGAAAGGCCAGGTCTATCACATAGGGGTGGTAGAGGCTGGTGAAGGGGAATCGGAAATACACTCCTTGGGTCTTGATAGGTAAGAAGGTGTAATACAGGGCCAAGTGGAGGTACAGTTCAGGGATATTGCACTCACGATTATGTTTTGCACAACACAGATCGTTCAGATAAGAGTAAATATTCTAGTTTTCCTGGCCTGCGGTAGGATAGTCGTTCTTAGAACACCAATCAACTGGAGAAAATAAGTAACATATCCCAATACGGGTTGAATACCCATTGTATACATGAAACAATATATAAGAGGAATCAGAGATGTCCTCAGAGGTGTGAAAATTCACACCTATGAGGTACACTTTGTTAAAAAACATAAATTCAATTGAATCAACCTTCAGTAGCTTAGTGGAAACATACACAGCTATATGTTACTTGTACAATATAGATGTTGGGGGAAAGACACTAGTATTGAAGTTGAAAGTTGGTGGTATGCCTTTCCAAATGGGAACTTCGGGGAGGACCACAATTTGAGGAGAGTTCTCAACTCAACTAAAGAAACAAAACTAAGGGGTTATTTGGCCTACCTTGATTCTGATTTGGAAACATGAATTACTGGCAGATCATTAGTTGAAATTACAAGGCGTTTGGCATATGAGAGCTTGATCTTGATCTGATTTAGGGCTTTATCGGATGTTATATTTTTTTAGGTATAGAAAGCTAGGTTACTTGTATTTAACTGAGAAAATGATTTATTACTGTCTAGCATAATATAAGAGTAATTATAATAATATCTGCCAAGACGAATTGTCAATCCCTGTTTATAATTCAAATAAGGATCAGATCATATGGTATTTATATATCCTAATAATCAAATCATGATCCCAACCTACCCTGATTTAGGTTATAATAATCTGATTTCATTATGCCAGGACCTGCTCTCAAATCATAATCAGGGAGAGCTAAACACCCCCTAAGCATGTAAAACATTTCTTCTACTGTGGCAGTTACAATTAACAATCAAAATGAATGATATATTGCAGGGAGATGAAATTAGTGTTGGTGAAGAATTGTTCAATAGGGGCATAGGATGTGACTCCATTTGAGCATTTCTACATCTTCGCAGGGCAGGGAGGGCGAGGCCTAGTAGGTTCTGATCTCTGGTTCCATGGCTGCTATGCTGCTGCTGTGGATACACTCCCTCCACCAACTTCCAAGGGAACAAAAATTGGAAAGCTAGCTATTGCTGTGGCAGATATTACTATGTCAACTAAATTAATCTTATAGTCTAAGTGTCTGCGCATCTTTGTGATACTGAAGAGGACTTCTTCCCTGCATGTAACTCCCTGGTAGTAGATACCGATGCTGACCTGTTAAGGGTAGTCGATTCTAAGGACAAGTGAATCTCGCTATGCTTAAATCTTTCTTCGTAAATGGAGATTGTCTAGGAAGGCTTGTAGGTAAAGATTTTGAGTAAAACTTATAATAATAAAAAGATCTCTTCTCCATTGCTTCATGATTCTAATGCTGGGAAGGCACTTCAATGTTAATATCCCGCCTCTGAGTGTACGCAGACTACATCTAACTTCTATACTTCCAATAGTTTCCTTCCTTCAATCCGAAGTGCGTAAACCGTTTGACTCTGAGAATATTGTTACACCCCACAGCCTATCGGATGTCAGAGCTCCTTCATTCACTGATGGTGTGAACCATTAATCATTTGGAGATGTCGTTCCTTGGTTTGCCACTTAAACTTTGGTAGTCCATCATTTAAATTTACCAATAGTTTCTCAGAACTCCAAGTTGCCTACTTTGCTGGTAACCTATCAGGATAATGCCGGCTTTCCTAGTGTCTTGCAGAGGGCTTTCAGGATGACTTAAGACTTGCGATCGGTCCAATACCATATCATATTGCTATGCCTCCCCATATCACCCTGTTCCGATAGGTCCTTAGACCAAGATATGTATATTTTCAGGGTCTGGGTGGGCTCTTAAGTGTTTCCTCGAGCCCA
Source organism: Tuber calosporum (assembly GCA_003316355.1). NCBI lineage: Eukaryota > Fungi > Ascomycota > Pezizomycetes > Pezizales > Tuberaceae > Tuber > Tuber calosporum. The sequence continues at coordinate 3,028 of QFET01003387.1, forward strand.
CTCAACATATTCTCATTTTTGCACAGGAGCGTCCCGTTACTTTCGATCCACTTCAGCAAAGGCTAAATGGACTGGGCCGTAACCCTGCAGACACGGAACCTATGCACTTGATTCAGGTTGCATTGGGTTGTCCTAGTCTCACTCTTCATATTCCCTGTATACAGCATCCGGTCGGACAGACGGCAACGACATATCTGGTGTTACAAGAGGGGTGCCAAGTTTGGATTCTAAGTAAGAGGATTCTTTTTGCAGTTGGTGCTGCAGGTGACGTGCGGGCCCAACAAGTGGGCCGGAGGGGTATGTGTAGTATCTCAGCCCAATTTTCGTATGAATTCAGTGTTGGATTCCAGTAGCGTATACCAATGTGCCTAACATGAGCTCCCTCCCCCAAGCGGTCTTCTAGATTCGTCTTTTCTAAAGGTTATCCTCTCTTATCAAACTTAACATAAAATATCAAAAACACCAATACAAGTCCATTTTCGAACGCGACTTGGTAGGGTAAAAAATCTAACGTGTTTGCTTAGCAAGGCTAGGAAAACCTTTTCCTTGTTATTCAACATCTGCCCACTTTGCCATATCCGGATTCTCTCTATGAAATACCTCTCCCTATTCCTGTGCATGTTGCAAATAGTCTTGTGGCTCGCTTGTGTTTTCACCCTCTGAACACCCTATCCACTTCACAAGGTAGCTTAACTCTTGTTGCCTGTTAGGTCCTCCTATACACTTAGTATGAGAGATGATTTCACTCTTTACCATTCTTTCCATCTCCCATTCAAGATCTGAATTGATTTCCTCTGGCTCGTGGGGAGGTTGTTTCCTTGCTGGTTTGTTGGATGTCCGATAGGGTTCCAATATTGATATATGAAATATTGGATGGATTTTCCATCTTGGGGATATTTCTAGTTTGTAAGCATGTTCTCCCCTTTTTTCAAATAACTTATATGGGCTGTAGAGTTTTGGACTAAGCTTGAGGAAAATCGTTTAGTGCTATTCTTTTTCGCATTTAGCCTGACCTTGTCGCCGATTTTGATTTCTAGTTGCTGATTTGCCTTAAGGTCATAATATTCGCTCATATTTATCCTTGTTGGTTCAAATACGTTTTTAGCCTCTAGATGTGTTGTTTGCATCCAGTGCGTGTATAACTTGGTGCCTGGATTTTGGGTTTTGCGTTCCTTCATCCATTCTGTTTGTGGATGGAACCCATACTTAGCGTAAAATGGTTACATGCCATGAGTGTTTGTTATTAAATTATTGTAAACGTGCTTGTCCAGTGGTAACAACTGGTACCAATCTGTTTAATCATAATTGACAAAGTTTCTTAGGTATGCTTCTAGTACTTGGTTAGTCCTCTCTGTTTATCCTTCAGTTTGCGGTTGGTATACAGTTGACTTCTTTCGTTTTATCCCCTAGCTTTTGCATATGGATTCCCAGAATTCTCCGGAGAACTTTGCATCCATGTCGCAGATGATTATGGCTGGAAGTCCTTGTATCTTCCAGACTTCCCTCAAGGATACAATTGCAACATCCTTTGCGGTTTCATTATTTGCCAGACCCATGAAGTGAGTCATCTTTGTAAACTGATCCACAACTACCATAAATTGTGCTCTTCCTTGTAAACCTGGCCGTTGTTTGATAAATTCAGTCGTTATTGATTACCAAGCTGGGAACGTAACTTTAAGGGGTTGCAGCTCACCGAATCCTGTATCTTGTGGGGATTCATTATATTGACTTTCATCACATGACTGAACGTAGTCATTTATCCATGCATTCAGCCCTTTCCAGTAAAGGTTTCTGGTAACAATTTCAAAAGTCTTTTCTTGTCCAAAGTTTCTTGCTACCTTCGAGTCGTGGCAAGCTTTGGCTATGGTTGTCTACTGCTATTCATTTTCTGGAATATATAATCGATTCTTGCAGTAAACAAGTCCTTCAGTTACATCCTTGTAACTTTGTAGTCGTTTGCTGTCGTTGGTTAATGTTTCCAATTCAAACTTGCATTCCTGCCAGTTTTGATTGTTCTGGCCTGACTCCTCAATGGTACTTAATAATTTCTGGTCATATTTCCTAATATCGACCTTGGATATTATTGCATTAGACATTAGGATTATCATGTTGTCTTGTCTCGCTTGACAGTCTATTTGATCAAGAAACTCATTAGCAGCATGGTCTGCTTGTATGTATATGACCACTACCTGGGTCTTTCTTGCAGTTGAGCTTCTTGGTAATACATCTGTACTTTAAAATCAACTTTTGGCTCTTGCAGTGTCTGTAAGTCCATCAACTTCCCTCGCCTCAGCTGTGTATATGTTCTCAATGGTCATTTATGCCATTCGGTCCCCTTTTCAGACCTGGCAATCTTGATTCCCATGGTTTATTATGATAACCTTGACTTCCCCAGTATAGTCACTGTCGATTACTCCACTGCCAATGCTGATCCCATATTTGACTGGAATTCCCCTTCACAGTGCTAAGCACGCATATGTTCCGGTTGGTAATCCAATGGCAATTCCCGTTTCCACCAGCCATTGTCCTTTCGCAGGGACCATGAATTCCTCTAACGCATACAGGACATATCCGGTGGCTAGTCGGGACCCTTTCATAGGCATCCATGCCTTTGAAGATAGCAGTTTTATCTGCCAGGAGCCTGTTGTTTCTTTACCAATTAATTTTTCTTTCCTGTCTGGTTCGTTTAACTGCACCCGAGTGATTTGGAAGAGTGATAGCTTGAGAATTGACTGTTCGCTATGCGCAGCTCCCTGGTCTGGACATTACTCCGACCATTGGCTTAATGCATCAGGCTTGCCTCCTGGTCTTCCTGGTCGTTACACAATTTTGAAATAGTAGTTTGCCAGTTGTTGTGCCCATTGTATCTTTCGCGGATTCCAGACCCTGGTAGGAAGGAAATTCAGTAGATTTTGATGATCAGTGTAAACAGTTACTAGATTTTCCGTTCCTACCAAGTACTGTTTCCACTCTTTGAATGCTTCCAGAATCGCTAATACTTCCTTATCATGGATCTCATAATTTCACTTTGCTGGGCTCAGCATTCATCAGTTGAAGGACACTGGATGTGGCTTTTAGTCCTTAATTTGTGAGAGGAGGCATCCTAGAGCAAAATCGCTAGCATTTGTTTTCACTATAGTTCTTCTCTTAGGGTACAATTGACAGAGTATTGGGGCAGAGATGAATCTTTGTTTAAATTCTTCTAATGCCCCATGTTGTTCCTGCCCCCAGCTAAAGTTTATGTGGTCACCGTTCAACGTTTCGGTAATTGGTTTGCATATTTTGGAGAAATCCTTAATGAAATGTCGGTAAAAATTGGCATAGCGAATGAATATTTACACCTCCATCACTGACCTTGGTGCCTTCGAGTTCTTAATGCTTACCACCTTTCATTCACTCATTGTGACTCCTTTTATTGCCACAATATTCACCAAAAACTCAACTATGTCAACATGGAAGACTGACTTGGAGGTTTATACTGCTAGATCATATTCTTCCAACCTAGAGAGAACCTTTTTGACTAATTCAATATGTTCCTTCTTTGATTTAGATAAAATAAAAATTTCGTCGAGGTATACCACCACCCCATAATCTAAGAATTCGCGGAGAATCTTATTCATCATGGCTTGAAATGTTGCCGGCACATTTACCACCCCAAACGGTATTACATTGTATTCAAAGTGGATGTCTAGAGTGTGGAATGTCGTTTTCCTCTCATCTCCTTCTTTAATTCTCCGAATGTGATAACCATCTTTAAGCTCAAGTTTGGTATATATTTGAGCTCCAGCAACCCAGTCATGTAGTTCGCTCATGAGAGGCAATTGGTATTTGTTTGCCACCGTGACTTTATTTAACTGCCGGTAATCCACATAGAGCCTCATAGAACTGTCTGGTTGAGGAACAAATAAAATTGGTGCCCATGCAGGAGATTTGCTTTCCACAATTTTCCCCTGATCCTGCATTTTGTTCAGGTATTTGCGTCCCAAGTATGGCTGGTGGGCAGATATTGGATATATAGGCACCCATGGAGGTACTGTGCTAGGTATTATGTCAATTGTGTGGTCAAAAGTCCATCTTCCTGCTAGTTTTTCTGCAGTTTCCTGTGCAAACACCATTTTGATTTCCTGTTATTCCTGAGGTATTTGTATGAACTTTGTCAAATCTTGTAGTATGGGAGATGTTCCCTCAATTCTTCCAATATACTCGGCCTCTGGGTCATTTGCCATGGTCTCATCTAATTTAAAAGTCAGGTCTATGCCTTAATCATTAACATGACTCGAAGATTTTTCATCTTAAATATCTATTTTTGCGTATCCTTAATGTGCCTTAAGGGATGATCTGTGTCCCTCCAGTCAAAAGGGATAACAAGCCCATATTTGCAGTCATTGGCAATTTCGTATGAAAGATGAGATCGGTCGGCATTGCATCCGATTTCTATCAGGATAGGATGTGTATAGTGTTTTCCCCCATTTGATGAAATGGTTCCTCCGAAGGTACAAATGTCGAGACTATGTTTCTGTGTTTGGTATGGTATGTGATGTTCGTTAACCTGTTCTTGGTTGATTAGGAATATGTTAGATCCGGAGTCTAATAGCACGCGAATCTTGATCCATTCTCTATTGGCTTCAATGGTGACCCCGCCTTCTCAACATGAATAATAAGGTGTAGCAGGAGTTTCTGTTTTGTTTCTTCGGTTTGTGGTATTTAAATTATGTGTATTGGCACAATCTTATAGCATGAGTATGAAAATACAACACAGTATTAAGAGTATACTATGTGCATGCTTGTGTGAGGAGTATTGTAGTATGAAGGTAGATTGGTAGTAGTTCTTGTCCTTAATTAACTAAAACAAAGTAGGCGGCAACCAGCTATTTATACAGGTGCATATTCTCCTTGTACTCAGTAACAACATAGGGAAAACTTTCTAAGAAATATAAGTGTGAACATGTTTGACCCTGAAAAACTTCCAAGGAAATCCCAATAAAATATGTGTAATCTGATATGGTGTGCGTGAAAAAAGCGGAAAGATAACACATGCTACATGGCCGGTAAAAGGTCACTATACATGGAAAGATAACCGCGAAATCCCGCACATAACATAAGAAATATACGCATTAATTCTCAAACATTATCATCAAATTTAACTGAGAATATGATATACCCTCACTGTAGTAATGTCCGTAGTTTCCCTGAATAAACTAGAAATAATCAAGCAGAGACATAAACAATACTACCATAGGAAATATACATATAAAACGAATTGAAGAATTTCAACACGGGCCCCTTTGGGCCTGTGTGGGTCTCGTGTATGATATAATTGTTGTTAAGGTATCTAGGGTGTTCATTTCTATGCCGGCATGGTTTCGGCTATAGAAGCCTCCTCAGGTAAACTAAAATCTTTGCCTTTAGAGTAATGGGCAGGCCACTACCTCCGGTCTTTACCCCTTTCCAAAGGGTTCCCATACACCTTGCTTTTGCCCTGACTAACTGGAGCAGAACCCAGATTATTAGGTTGTACTTAGGGGATTCTTCGCACATCGCCTCGATTACCACCTAAGTCTATCGTACCTATCCTATCCATAAAGCCAGAGTCCAGGTTCGGGCCAGATTTACACAGTTCCATTTAGTGTCTTAACTAGGTATTCGTAGTTTCTCATTCTCTTGCAACTTCATTCTTCTTGGTATCTGGAATCCTGTTCCGTTTGTTATACTATTCCATTATCCAGCCGACCTGTTACATATTTTTGTTCCTTGAAGGTTTCTCATGATCCAGGCTTGACTCATTCCACCTTGTCATTCTTAAGAAGTGCTTTATCAACAGTGGTCTGTCCACTCTTCCTTGAATCTGTGGAAGGATTTAGTGCTTTATAAGGACAGAGGTTTAATTGACTGTCTTCAGTACTAAGGTCCGATTTACACCAAATGTAGTGCTCCCCTTTCTACTTTTCAAGCTTCAGGTTCACAGAATTAGTCCCAGACTACCACTAGCGATCGTCCAAGTTAATCGCTTCTTGCTCGCCTGTCATTCTTAGGTCTGCATTACTCCCATAGGTCTTAATTGCTTTTAGTGATTCTCGCTTGGCTTTGAGTTACCCATGGAGAAGCGCAGAATACCTGCTTGTAGGATCTTTTAGAGGTTGAGCCCTCTTGTTGATTTTGTTTTCGGTAAGGGGTCCGTAACCAAGTACCCAGTCGTCTTTGCTGCTGGTGCCTCAAAACCTTATTTTTAGATTTCATCCATGTTGTCCAGTTCCTAAATTCTGGGTTGGTTGACTTGATTCACCCTTGTTCTTAGTGACATTAACCCCTTCAATGACGTTGTTGCCAGAGGTTGTCGATATTTGGGTTTGAAACTTCCCCGTTTCTGTCCTATAAGCGATACTTAGACATGCTTGTTACAGCAGTTCCAAGTTTGGTTGGCCAAACTACAATGGGTGAATTGATTGGCTTTCTTCCACTCTTCAATTTTGTCCTTAGGAATTCCTGTATGAGCTTACACCCAATTGGTGTGCTCTACCTTTCCTTCCCCAGCGGCTTTTTTCCCTTTTTCCGCTTGTTTTTTCAATTTGTAGGCAGCTTTTTCAGCTGCCGTATAAATATTTTCATTTTCATTTCCAGTAGTAGTCTTGCCAGATTTGGATTCCTCCTCCCGTTTTCTTTTCTAGGACTCACTTATTCTGTGGTCATTTATTCTGAATAGCCCTTGTTATCCCTTGAACCATTCTTCTGCTTTAGTAACCCTGCGAACTGCGTTGATCCATTCGCTATCCTTGTCATGATTTTCCTGTAATAGCGTACTTATGGCTTCAATAGGAAGTTGTCACGGTATTACAGTTCTCCAAGCGATACCAGATACTTCTTCCTTGCTGTTGTGGTTTTCATTGTTAATCAGATACTTCTCTATGTCTCCTATGTACCTAACCCTCTCTATCTCGGCTAAAGCTCTCAGGGCCTTATGCTGTACTTAGAATCATTCTTTAACTTCGGCCCAAAAAGTTATCCAAAAATTATAACCCTCCTGTTTTGGGAATCCAAGGTCCCATGTCACTTTTTTTCCTGTAGGTTATTGCGAAAGGGGCCACCTCTGTTTCTTCCATTCTTCCTAACGCATACTTGATGCATTCTTCATCGTCTTTCCCTTGCTATGGGTTTCTTTCAAAGTAATCCTCACAATTTAGTAACGATACTGGCACTTCCTGAGTAGGCTTATTTTCAAATTTTAAGTGGGGATCGGCCTGCCCTCTGTTGGTACGGGTTAATACATGGTCTAGTTGGTCCACCCCTGTGTCTGCCTCATATTCGAACATTGGTCCTGTTAGGGGTCTTCTTGATGATTCACCACCTTTATTAGATGGGCCAACTCCCTCTTCTGAGCCAGAGTTATCATCTCGCGGATTAGATGCATTCGCTAGTGGAGGGCTTGGAGGTCCTATTCCACCATTGTAGTTACCTTCTCAAAGATCTACTCCTTTTCCCTTGTCTCTCCCGGGGATGAACCAGAACTCTGCTCTACCATCAGCCGTTGTCCATTTTTTCAAACCCAGTTCTTCTACTGGCTGTGGTTCCATGGTTTCCCCAACACTAGGTTGGTTTCTGGCAACTTCTAATTGCATTACCACCCTGTTTATTCGCACTAACATATGACTCATTTGGTCTGACACCGCATTCTGCCTTTTGTCATTGTCTTCTCTCAGAATGCGTACTTGTTCTAATCTATGATGGAGTTCCCTGAACTCCATTCTAGTCCGTTCATGTTCTTTCTGTATGGCAACCTGCCTTTGCAGAAGTTCGTCTCGTTTGCAGGCAAGTGCTTCTTCTAATGGCGATCTCAGTCAAGGGGTTCCTGTCCTATTGCCCCTATGTTAGCGTGAAGAGGAGTACTTAGTGCTTCGTGGTGCCTAGCGCGGTGTTCTTCAGCTTGAAGCTTGGCCTCTAGCTCCTTAGTAGTTGAGTTTGCCAAGTGATCGTCTCTGCTGCCAGCATTTCTAACCCATTATGGACCTGCTTTAACTCTCATCCCATAATTTGTTCTCCCAATGCGATACCGTTTGCATGGTGCTGAAGTTGGTATGGCTGAACCTGCCCTTGACTGGACAGTTCGTTGTAGGCCAGATGAGTATTATCAACTGATTTACAAAAGGTTCGGTCGAATTTGCCCATAGCTAGTCCATGGTGTTCTGCCAATTTTTACATTCCCTAGATTCTGGCGTCAGGAAGTATAGGGGTACTTTACCGCGTGCCAAGGGTTGACTTTCTCACTCCACTAGGCTGGGAGAGCTGGTGGAGTGCTAAATGTGATCTGGAACGTCCCGGTCTATGATCACTTTGTGGAAGGGATACTTGATCGATATCAGACATAGCCTTGTCCATATCCAAAGTGAATTATCGTGAGGACATTGTTCAAGGGGAGTTGGGATATTTTCCCAATTCCCCGGCGGATGATGTGAATAGGAGTGAATTATGAGGAGGGAACTGGAGATTCTTTCTTCTTCAGTGTCGTAGTCAAGGAGGGGTGTCCAAAGGAACGTAAGACTGTAAAACTGTACGTAGATTTCCTGGAAATCTGATTCTGTAGGGATGAGTAGGGGATCAGTGAACCAGGAGAGGTCTAGAGGTTGATTGGATTGAATCTCCTGGAAGGAGTCTTCAAGTATTGATTCTCATGATGAGATGTGATTCGATGGGCGAGGTGCGAGAAGAAGCTTGTCAAGGACGGTGTAATCAGATATGAGCTTGTCTCATTCCTGATGTATGACTTGGAGATGTCCAATAGTTATGTAGGGAGCCTTGGTAACAAGGAGACATATCAAGATACTGTTAAGGGTACTCAATTATAAGGACAAGTGAATCTGACTAGGCTTAAATCTTTCTTCCTAAACGGAGATTGTCTAGGAAGGCTAGTAGGTAAAGATGTTGAGTAGAACTTATTATAATGATAAGATCTCTTCTCCGTTGCTTCATGATGTCTAAAGCTCGTTAGGTACTTCGATATTTAGATCCCACGTCTGAGTGTTGGCGGACTACTTCTAACTTCTATACTTTCACCAGTTTCCTACCTTCATTCTTAAATGCGATAACAGTTTGACCCTGAGAATATTGTTACCCCCCGCAGCTTATCGATAGGTCTTAGGTCCTTTATTCCCTGATGGTGTGAACTATTAATCAGGCGGAGATGTTGTTTCTCGTCTTGCCGCTTAAACTTAGGCAGTCCATCATGGCATTTACCAATAGTTTCTTAGAACTCCAAGTGGCCAACTTGTCTGGTGACCAATCTGCACTCTGCCAGCTTTCCTGGTATCTTGCAGATGCCTTTCAAGATGACTAAAGACCTATAATCGGTCCAATACTGTATCGTATTACTATGCCTCTCCTTATCAACCCTTTCATGTAGGTCCTTAGACCTGAACAGGCATGTTTTCGGGGTCTCAGTGGATTCTCAAGTGTTTCGTGGAGCCCACTCAACATATTCTCATTTTTGTGCGGAGCGTCCCGTTACCTTTGGGCCACTCCTGCGAAGGCTGTATGCAAAGGGCTGTAACTCTACAGACAAGAATCCTCTGCTTGATTTCAGTTGCATTGGGTTGTCCGCGTCTCCCTCTTCATATACACTGTGGACAGCATCCAGTCGGACGGAAGGCGATGATGTATATGGTGTTACAAGAGGGGCGCCAATTTTCGGTTTTTAGTGAAAGGATACTTTTTGCCTGAGGCGCCGAAGGTGATGTGCTTGCCCAACCATTGGTCGTAGGGCTATGAGTAGTATCTCAGCCCATTTTTCATATGAATTCAGTGCTGGATTCCAGTTCCATATACCCATGTTTCTAACATTACCATATTGCCACTACGACCTCTAATATTCTACCCACTGCACTACAACTGGCTAACAGCCCATTTCCTCTCTCATTTCCCTCAAGTGTCAACCCCCTGGGATTCTTGATCCTTCTTGCAATGGACCCTCTTACCATATTGATATGTTACTTGCTCTACTACCACGCTATAATCAACAAATTAAACTGGGTCTTACCTGTTTATAACTACCTATAACCACACTTTGTGCCCAACCCTCAATGGGGTCCAATTCGCTATCTTGAGCCTTCCAACTATCTATCTACCTAATGATGCTTTAGATATCCTAGCCTAACTTTCTAAGTCGGTGTGTAATGCTACTGGCATAATATTGTACTAATCCCTTTTCCTCTATATAGAGCCAGATATCGGAGCAATTAAGATTGGCACATTGGTAGTTGTCACTATCACCCCTCAGTACCTCTACCTCTTAGGCAATACCATCAAGCTATCCCAATAGTCACATCGTCCATGATAGTTTAACTCTGCTAACAGGTTTATCCAATGCAGAAAATGCTGTTAATTTGAGTACCATAGCACCAATCGTATGTGTAAGACCTCCAACTATTTCCGTTCCCTTTTTTATTAACCTACACACGTTTTTTCTACCGTTGCCCCAACTTAAACTACCCCCTTGCTAGCATTTCCATGTCAGTTTTAGGTTGCTGCCCTACCTTTCCTGTTATTCGTTCAAACTCTGCCGTAGTCTAAGCCACCATGGACCACTCTTGCTGCCCAAACTCTTTCCACTCTCTGATTATAATATTTCTCCAAGTACTAATAATCGTCTCAGACACCCTGAAAACCAGATTGACCTGGGTGTACCCCAACCTCTAGTCTAAGTCAGAACCCACTTCCTGCCTATAACCACTATAGATCATACAACCTCTTGTCAGCCTTCTAAACCAGCTCACTACGCACTTGACTCCTGCTCCAAGTTTGTTCTCACAATTTCTGCCTGACTTTCCTACTTACCTCTTCCCAATAGCACTTTGGACTTCCTTTGCTAAGCAGTTGCCCTTCTGGTAACACCCCCACACTACATGTACCAGTTTCTGTAATTACACTCTTTAATACAACTGCCTTAAAAGCTGGAATATGATTCATTCTAAATCAAATAGTTTTATTACTATGCCCTACCCCAACAAGCTAGTTGCCCTTCTAAACCCTCTATTCTAAAGAGGCTACCTCTTATCCTATGTACTATACAAGTCCTTTACCCTTATTACTCCCAATAGCTCCAAACATCAGGTTGCTAATTTTGCTTAATCTTCCTTTATGTGAATATTTGATTAACTTGCTGTCTTGTTTGGTAGGCCCTACCTCCTTATAGTATATATCCATTCAACTTTTGAAGTCTTCTCATCTACCAATATGATCTTTAATATTTACAAGGCATACTCTATACATGGTAGGTGTTGAGGGTAGTCGATTCTAAGGGCAAGCGAATTGGAATAGGCTTAAATCTTTCTTCATAAACGGAGTTTGTCCAGGAAGGCTCGTAGAAAAGGATTTTTTTGCGTAAAACTCATAATATTCAAGAGATCTCTTCTCCTTTGCTTGATGATGGCTAAAGCTCGTGAGGCACTTCAATATTTATATCCTATGTCTGAGTGTTTGTGGACTACAACTGGTTTTACATATAAACAGGTATATTCTCACCAACCTTCATCTCTGGTTCCGAAAGCAAACCCGCTTTGACCCTGAAACTTTCTCTTCCCCTGGGCAGCTGACGGTATGATCAGAGCTCCTGTCTTCTCAGAGGGTGTTGACCCACTTGTTCTGAGTTGTCTACCTTCTTTTGGCAGTAAAGATATAGCTGCCCAGTTTGGAACGTACCAATAACTTCCTAGAACTCCAAGGGGCCAGCTTTGTTGTCGGCCAAGTGTGCTTCGTGCTTTCTTATCCGGCCCTGCAGATGACTTTCTGGATTACTAGTGTTCTCGATCTCAGCAATACCTTCTCCTCTTCATTGCTTCTCATTATCGACTTGTCCGAAATGGTTCATTGACCTTTTGGCATCATGGGGGCGTCAGCGTACTCGCTCTCAGTGTCGGAGTAGCCTACTTCAATTGTACGTTTATAGCCATCTTGGACTACACGGGCGCTCATAACTTCACTGGGGTGTAACCCTGCGAATACTTGACAGAATCGCTTTGTTCCAGTTCCCAGACGTAGCCAGAGATACCCTCTTGTATACCCCGTGTATAGCATCCGGTGGGTCGGATGACGACAACGTATACGGGGTTAACAGATGAGTTACAATTTCTTGTTCATATAAGTGAACAAGCAACTGAATAGGGTACCTGTGACGACTCCCAGGCCGAAAGCTGGTGCGGGATGGGTATGAGTGACTATAGTGGTTCGTATTCTTGCTTCTCTTCCTTAGTGTCATATAATCCTCGTGGAGGTTGTTTGTGCCTCGCACAAGGTCACTACTCTGCACAGATAACTCGAATCGCTTTTTCCAAAGTTACCCTCTCTTGAGTAATAAATAAAAACAACAAATTTAAACTTTAAAAAATAAAATAAAATCCTCTTTTTGAAACTAGACTTGGTAGGGTAAAAAACCTAACGTGTTTACTTGTGCCCGTTAGGAAAACCTTTTTCTTGTCAATCAACATCGGCCCGCTTTGGCATATCCGGATTCTCCCCATGAAATGCCTCCACCAATTCCTGTGCATGTTCTAAGTGGTCTGGTGGTTCCCCAGGATTTTCAACCTTAGAACAACCAGTCCACTTTACAAATTTGCGTAACACACACATTGGTAAGTTACGCCATCCAACCCACCTCGTGTTAGAGATTATATCACTCATCACGCTTCTTTCGATTTCCTATTCAAAATCTGAATCCATTTCCTCTGGCTCGCATGGAGGTTGTTCCCTTGGTGGTCGATTGGATATACGATAGAGTTCCAACAATAATACCTGAAATATCGGATAGATCTTCCATCTTAGTGATATTTATAGTTTGTAGTCACGTTCTCCCCTTTTTTCCATTACCTCAAATGGGCCATACAGCTTTGGACTAAGTTTCTTAGAGGGTAGCTTATTGCGTATATTTTTTGCATTTAACATGACCAGGTCCCGGACCTTGATGTCTGCTTGCTGCCTAGCCTTGCAGTTGTAATATTTGCTTATATTTTCCCGTGTTTGTTCCAAAGCTTCTTTGCCCTGTTGGTGTATTGTTTGCATCCAGGGTGCGTTTAGCTAGGTGCCAGGATTTTGGCCTTCGCATTCCTTCATCCATTCTGTTTGTGGATAGAATCCATTGTTTACGTAGAATGGTGACATGCCATCAGCATTCGTTAATGAATTGTAGTAGGCATGCTCTGCTAGTGTGAGCAACTGCTACCAGTCCGTTTGATCATTATTGACAAAGTTCTTAAGATATCCTTTCAGCACTTGGTTGCTCCTTTCAGTTTGTCCATCAGTTTGAGGGTGGTACACAGTTGACATCTCTCGTTTTATCCAGAGGGTTTTGTATAGTGATTCCCAGAATTCTCCTTGAATTTTGTATCCTTGTCAAATACAATTTCTGCTGGAAGAGCATTTAGCATCCAGAATTCCCCCTAAAATACATTCGCAACATCTTTAGCTGTTGCATTATTTTCCAAACCTATAAAGTCGGCCATGTTTGTATAACGATCCACGACCACTATAATTTGTGTGGTTCCTTGAGATTCTGGTAATTGTGTGATAAAGTCGGTGGATATGGATCACCTGGCTGCGAATCTGACTTCTAAGGGGTGGAGTAGAACAAACCGCCCATGTCTTGCAGACTTATTATATTGACATTCATCGCATGACCGTACATAGTCATTTATCCACGCTGTCAGCCTTTTCCAGTAATTGTCCCTGGTAACTATTTCCTGAGTCTTTTCTAGTCCAAAGTGTGCAGTTACCCTAGAGTCGTGGCAACCTTTGACTATGGTTGTCTGTAGCTGTTCGTCTTTTGGAATGTATAAGAGATTCTTATAGTAGATAAGTCCGTCTATTACCGCCCCGTGACTTGGTAGTACTTTGCCCTGGTTAGTTAATGTTTTCAAATCCTGCTTGCGTTCCTACCAGTCTTTGTTCTTCTGGCCAGCTTTTTCAATAGTTCTTAATAATGTCTGTAATATTTCGACCTTGGACATTATTGCGTTAAACATTAGCAGTATTCCTTTGCCTTGTCTCACTTGATGGTCTATTTCATTAAGAAAATCATTTTCAGAGTGTTCCACTTGTAAGTAGGCAACCTCTACCAGGGTCTGCTGTTGCAGTGGATCGTCTTGCTGATACATTCATACTTCCAAATCCACTTTAGCCTTTTGCAGTGTCTGTGAGTATCTCTAATTCCGTCGCTTAAGCAGTGTGTATGTTCTCAATAATCATTTCTGCCATAGAGTCCCCTTTGCAGACCTGGTAATCTTGATGATCATGGTTTATTATGATTATCTCTACTTCTCCAGTATAGTCCGCGTCGATTACTCCGCCGCCAATACTTATCCCGTATTTATCAACCATTCTATTACTCAGTGCTAAGCATGCATATGGTCCAGATGGTAAGCCCACGGCAATTCCAGTCTCTACCAGCCGTTATCCTTTGTCTGGTATAATGAAATCCTCTTGTGCATACAGTCATGGCCAGCTGCTAGCCGGCACCCTTTGGTTGGCATTCGTGCCTTTGTGGATAGCAATTTTATCCGCAGAGAACCTGGGGTGTCCGTGTCAATTAATTTTTCTTTCCTACCTAGTTGGTTTAACTGTAGCAGAAAGATTTGGAAGTGTGAAGGCTTGAGTATTGATTGTTCGCTATCTGCAGGTCCCTCCTCCAGACAGTACTCCAGCCATCGGCTTAATGCATCTGGCTTGCCTCCTCTTTTTCCTGGTCGATAGACAATTTAGTCTTTGTAATTTGCCAGTTGTGGAGCCCATTTTATCTGCACGCAGATTCCATACCTTAGTATTAAGGAAATTCTTAAGATTCTGATGATCAGTGTAAACAGTTACTGGTTTTTCCGTTCCAACTAGGTAATGTTTCAATTCTTTGAATACTTCGAGAATCGCTAATAGTTCCTCATCATGGAGCTCATATTTTCGCTCTGCAGGGCTCAGCTTTCGTGAGTAGAAGGCCACTGGATGTAACCTTTTGTCTTTAAACTGTGAGAGGACCCATCCTAGAGCACAATCGCTAGCATCGGTTTTCACAATGGTTTCTCTGTCAAGGTAGAATTGACAGAGTATAGGGGCGGAGATGAATCTTTGGTTAAGTTCGTCAAATGCCCCATCTTGTTCCCGCTCCAAGCTAAATTTTCTGGGGTTGCCCATTAACGTTTCGGTAATTGTTTGGCAGATTTTGTAGAAATCCTTAATGAAATATCTTTAAAAATTGGTAAAGCCAATGAATATTTGCACATACCTCACGGACCTTGGTGCCTTCCAATTCTTAATGCTTTCGACCTTTCTTTCACTCATGGTGACTCAATCGATTGCTGCAATATACCCAAAAAAGTCCTCTGTTTTGACGTGAAAAACTTACTTGGTGGTTGATACTGCCATATCATATTCTTCCAAGCGAGATAGGACCTTCTTGACCAAGTCGATGTGATCTTCCTCTGTCTTGGAGTAAAGCAGGATATCGTCCAGGTATACCACCACTCTATGATCTATAAATTGACAAATAAGTTGGTTCATCATTGCCTGGAATGTGGCCGGCGCGTTCACCAGCCCAGGTGGCAATACCTTGTATTCAAAATGGCCGTATCGGATCCGGAATGCTGTTTTCTACTCATCTTGTTACTTTTTCTTAGGAGGTGATAGCCATCCTTTAAGTTGAGCTTTGGGAATATTTGGGTCCCCGCCACCCGGTCGCGTAACTCGCTCATTAGGGCTAGCGGATATTTGTTAGCCACTGTTAACTTTTTCAACTATCGGTAGTCCACACATAGCCTCATTGTACTATCAGGTTTAGGGACAAACAAAATTGGAGACCCTGCAGGACATTTGCTTTCCATGATTTTGCCTTGATCCTGAAATTTCAACAGATATTTGCGAAGCAAATCTAGCTGTTGGGCTGACATATGATATATCGGGCCCCATGGCGGTACCGCACTGTGTATTAAGTCAATGGCATGGTCAAACGTTCTTCTTCCTGCTAGTTTCTCTGCCGTTTCCAATGGAAAAACCCTCCTGAATTCATGGTATTCCTGAGGTGTTTGGAGGAACTTCATTGCCTCTGCAGTGGATGCCACTTCTATTCCTCCAATATATCGTGCTTCTGGGTCATAGGCCACGTTCTCGTCCCATTCTAAGGTCAGGTCTAATCCTTCATGATTAATATGACTCATCCCTTTTTCCTCCTTAAATATCTAGTTTCGCTCATCCTCAATATACCTTAAGGGATTTTCTCGATGCCCCCAGCCAAAAGGGATGATAAGGTCATATTTGCCAGTGTTGGCAATTTCGCAATAGATGTAAGTTTGGTGTGCATTGCTCCTGATCTCTAAAAGAATAGGGTTTGTGTAGTGTCTTCCCCAATTTGCTGCTGTGGTTCCTTCCAAGGTGTAAATGTCCAAGCTATTTTTGCGTGTATGGTATGGTAGGCGATATTTATTAATGTGTTCTTGATCAATTAGAAATATATTAGACCCTGATTCTAATAGAATACGAATCTGGATCCGTTCTTCATTTGCTTCAATAGTTGCTCTGTCTTCCGGGCATGAATATTAAGGCATGGCTGGTGCTTCTGGTTTGCTTCTTTTGTTATAGCCATTTAGCGCTTGTACGGGACTTTTGTGTGACATATTTGTTATTATGGTAACTTAAGGTATTTGTTACCATGCAAGCATGGTTACGGCTATTGAAGCCTCCTCAGACAAACTAAAATCTCTGTCTCTGGTGTACTGGGCACATCAGCAAAAAAATTCTCCCTCATTTATTACCTATATATCTCCCTGAACAGGCTGGTAATGCCAGCTCCCCCTATCCTTCCAGTCCCTGCGGTTATTCTATCGTTGTCAGAAAACTCCTGGGGCCTCCCCAGAGCTCAATCCAGACCCCAAACGTCATTCATCCTGGTCTTTTATCTGTAGCCCTGTGCTTACTTCACACCATAATCTATCTCGCCTAAATGACTCCAGTTTTTTTTTAGCTTTTCTAGCCGTGCCACTAGGGACGTTGTGCGGCTCATTCTTCCCTCTTTGAGTCTGGAAAAACCTCTGTGTGTCTCGGCTCCCTATCATAACTCGAAACTTTCCCTCCCCCCTGATTTCTCCGTTATGGACGCCGTCCCCCTGGGGACATTCCTCACACCATAATATGCTCTCTTCCCACCTGTGTCGTTCCCATATAAACCTTCCTTGTTTCCATAGTACGCATTTGTAATTAATTCTTTCGCGCCACACACTGAAGTCTGTACTCAATCCCCTCCTCATCGTCTTCTTTGAGACACCATGAATCCCTTTAAACTTTAGTATTTTATTCTCATCCCTGCTCGCTTAGAAAATATCATTATACGTCTCATTTGCGCCGCTCTGTGTTCTTTCGAATGTATTTATTATACTTTGTTTAATATATTCTATTAAATGTTTCTAAATCAATCCTATTATTTACATACCAGCGTTTATTATCTACTCCGGCAGCCTCTGGTACTAAATACGCCATGCCCATTATCATTTTGATGACAACTACCCTTTCCGCTGTCCCATTTGGCCCTTTCGCCGTCCCCAAAGTTAAAGTAACAAGTCCTGTAATGTCGCTTAACTTCCCTGAAGACTCAACATAGAGTCTATTTACCAATAGCAGTCTATCCACATTACCCGTTGTTAACTCCCGAACCTTCATTATTGATACCAAGCGCGCTGGGCAATAGCCTTTCAACGCCCCATAAATACTTTTATTACCTGAATCCACGCAGACCCAATCGTTTCTGCTCCGACCCGTGGACCTCCAAAGCTTAGTGGCTCTAGACCGAAGATGGTGCCATGTAACCTCTCGCGCGTCCTGAAAGTCCACAACCGGAACGCGTAAAAGCCAACATATCTCGATGCGAAACTGCTTGACTGTATCCAGATCAAGCTGTTGACTTACAAATGATTTCCGTCGATAATAGTCGAGTTAAAGGTGGCGGAGATTCTTCAACGTCTGACAGAATTGAGAAACAGTTCAGATCGTTACTGTAAAACCCATTGGTTGCTTAGTTACAGATCCTACCCTCTGCTTGTGCTCCTTGTCACGTTGTTCGTCCACAATAGGAAGTGGTAATCTCGCTTCAACATTCATTTCATGAATTTTGAAGCTGACTAGCCTGGCATACATTCCCAGGCTTTAATGGCTCGCATCGT
Organism: Tuber calosporum; assembly: GCA_003316355.1. NCBI lineage: Eukaryota > Fungi > Ascomycota > Pezizomycetes > Pezizales > Tuberaceae > Tuber > Tuber calosporum. Next base: position 21,201 of record QFET01003387.1, read on the forward strand.
TTTTATTTGACTGCCGATAACCCTCTTTGATCATTGTTTTGTGATTTGACTCCACCGACTCCACAGAATACATTTGAATGTTCCCAAAGCGCCGTACATGGTCCCTAAAGTGACTCAGCAGGTGTATTTTAACCAAGTGAAAGTCTACATCCTCATCGTAGATATCAGCGACAATTCCATCTAAATCGCGACCCTGTTCGTCCACAATACGAAGCCTTTTGACTGCGGTGGCTCCGGAAAGGCGGTGTTGATTAAGTACTTGGCTATTCTCACCCCTAATCCTCGTACTCACCTCTCGCACCTTTTTCGTAGTGGACTTATCTTTTCAGTACTCCTTAAAAACATCTTTGTGATCGTGAAAGGATTTTAGGAACTGTTCGGGGTATTGAATCGTCTCATTGGTATGGCTTTTATATTGTGACATTAGGGTAAAGTCCACAATCGATCGGACACAGGCCAAAGCTTTGGTAAATACGGGACGTTCTACGGCACTCGGACGACATAACGAAGCTGCAAAACCCGGTAGTATTACTTTAACCAGATTCGTCATCTGTTTGCCGGTCTAAGCGAGATCCGAGTGAATTCTTTGTGCGGCGGAGAATAACCGGGATAAAAAGCCCAACCCTTCTAGATCGCATCGAATGTTTGTAAACGCTTGAACTTCTTTAAAAATCCAATTACCCATTTCATAAGGTGTGCTTCGAATATTCCCAGGTAAACAATGTGAAGAATATCGGGTTTGGGCAAGTCTTACAGTAGAACGTTCGGAAGACGCCAATAGGCGCTTAACTGCAATTTGAACCCATGATATGTGAGTATTTGCCCTGCTTGCTTGTTGTTATCGTAGTACTGGTTGAAGAGATTTTCGTAGTTTCTATAATCTCGTTTTGCCATGGGGCGTCTTAAATGGGACCCTAATTGTTCCGGTCGTACCTCACAGACCTCGCAATGATTCTATTGAATACCGTGCAATGTGACGTTTTCCAAGTGATCTACGATCCAAGCCACGAGACGTGAAAAACATAATCTCACCTTTCCATCGGCACATTCAACCTCAATTCCGGCGTTTCCCAACGCAACCATTGGTGCAAATATAGCTTGTATCAAATGACAGAGAATCTCATTGTCGACCTGCCTAGACCGGGCATCTTGTGCTGCTACTCCCAGCATGTTGGTGGGGACGGGCAAAACCGCCAAAAGGTCAGTCACATGTTTCGAGATCTTATACCGCGTTTTCGTTAGGATATTCCCAATTGCCATATAGATTGGCCAGGCTTTCTTAACTTCCTATATATTCATTAAAAAGGTAACATCTGAGGCTCATATGACCGGTACAAGCGTTGCTCCATCAGGCAATGTATACTCTGTTAGCTGTTAATTTTAGGTTCTGACACGCGGTGTGGATGCGCCGTGGAATGTCGCATTTAAACCTACCTATGTTTCCCACCACCAATCCGCCGTGTGCATTTCAGAATAAACTCATTGTGGTCGCTCTTCACTATTCCATTCCTTGACCGGGGCGTAAACTAAATCTTGTGCAAAACATCATGACTAAGTAGATATCTAGGACAATCAATAGGATTGCGGAAAAAGAATTTCTGTGTCGAGGAAGCTTTATTGGGTTCTTCCCTGTCGGGTATTTCCTATATACGCTCAATATTGGATGTTCTGAGGGTTGATTTACGTACAGCTTCGCTAAACGATCCTAACCCCTCTTTCCAGCTCTTCATCCCCATACCTGATTCCAACTCATCAACAGACTCTAGGAGCCGATAACTAGACTTAATATTACTGTCTTCGGGCCCCACGTTCATCTTGAAATATCTGTTGATGTAATCCTTTGGTACCTTCGCTTCAATAAAGTAGCGCGCAAGCTCAAAGTCAGACTTGGTTCTGAATGGTAGCTACATCTCGTCTTCACAATTTTCTCGCTGTACAACGCCCCGTATAGATCTCCCCGCAGTGGCGTGTTTCGTCGCTATGGGTAATCCAACCCATGGTGCCCTTCCCTGAATATCAGAACAGTTGTCGCTTTCCACGTCCGAATCGCCGGAGTTTGCATCACTGTCGAGCTCATTTACGTCTATATTCAGTTCAATTTCTAGGAATTCATTACCAATTGGATCGAAAGGTTGGTCAGAGTCTACCGGTAGCGTGATCTGTGTTGGACGTTCTTCGTCGCAAATGGGCTGTTTGAGTGTTCTCCGAGATTGTACAAAGTCAAAATGTGCGGTTTCCCTATGGTTTCTTTACCATGTACTGGACTTGTATTTTTTCCTGCAGTACGTGCACTGGGACTCTTGTACCATTCTGTAAGAAATTAGTTTTAACGGGAAACAGCACAACGAAGACGCAAATAAACCAAACTTACTTTCAGGACTGGTCTGACCTTGTACTTAAACCGGTGTGAAAATTGGATTGCTAGTTTCTTAACCGGAGCTGCACTTTAGAGAAAGATGGTACGCGAGAAGGTACCAATGGAACGAACCTCGTCCCACTAGATCTTAGAGTTAGAGATATGGCAGGGGGAGAAAAAAAATCGAAAACTATCCTGATTCACAATATGGCCCGTAGGCGCTCCTGTGTTTTTCCTCACCTACCCCGGAGCAAAATTGTAATGAGGGCACAGATGTTGTCCGTTCTTCGGCCCTAAACTGCCTCCCCATAACCTAACCCGAACTAGGCCCTGGGCTTTTTATCCTGAGAACATCTCCCCTTGATTTTCTATATTTATCGTAGTACAAACAAGGAGAATTTATCTTTAAGATCCAGAACGTTGTTCGGCTTATTGCAGACTTTGAAAATGCTAAACATCATGTCAAGTGCATATACTTGAATTTCCATTATCCAAACCTATGCCAAGACAGCAGGGGTATTCCCCAGCCCACCAATCACATCGCCGTTCCTCAATCCTCTCTTGAAAAGCTTGTTCATGTTTATTCGACTTACCTCTCAAGTGTACAAGCTTACTTTGTAACCTTATTGTAACCACACGCCTGTACTATTTTGTACAGGCTCAGGAGAACGTTCAACATTCCAGAGGTGACGTTCAACGGTCTCTTTCAAACTTGTCAAAATCACTAGAACTCTTGATATAGCAACAAACATCTTGAATAGTACGTTCTTCCTTGATATATAGACCCGCTCTACCCTGCCCTTTCTCTTTCTTCTTCTTCATTCACCAAATCCTCTAGCAGCCTCTAAACGTCCTTTTCGAGCCTCAAACAGCTACTTTAGTCTTTACAATAACATCTTATACTGCCGGTACAGTAATTCTTTTGCGCGATCATAAAGTCTCACTCACACTTAACGCCAACCCCCAGTAAGTCTCACAGATTGTTCCTAATGTCTAAAATGAGCCGTTCTCAGGCCTTTCATTAGCTACCATATACTAATCGCTGTGCGCAGAATCACTTACTGTGGAAGCCCTCAGTCACGTCTCACGACAGCTTTTCTAGGGTAGCTTTGTCATCCCCGGCATCTTTTTTAAACCCTCGCTCATCCCCGCGAAAAAACAGTCACGGTAGAAACAACCATTTTCGACCACATAAAGGTTAGTTTATTACCCGTTTCATCTCCCTTGGCTCTTTCCTTTCCTTCCTCATCCCCCAAGAACAAACAAACACAAACCTTTGAAGGCCTTGTTGATCCTGTGCACGGCTCGTATGGGCTACTCTAGGGCATTTCTTAATGGGAAACAATAACTAAGCGCTACTATGGGAATAGATTAGTGGATCCCCATTTTCGGCTGCGAATCTTCTTAAAGTTAGTCCCCTGCGCGTCTTATCGGCACCTTTCCCAAGATAGATTCATTACTGATGACTATTCGCTAGATCTCGTGCAATTTTCCGTCTTCTTCTGCACGCCAAGAACATCCTTTCTTAATTAAGGTTAGTCCTTTGTGCGTCTCATTTGCTCCTTTTTACAGAGAATCTGATTGGTTGCTAGCATGCCACGTCCTACTACTGCTGAGTTCCGTTGTGAGCTCAATCTCAATGGTGCTGGAGGCACTGTCGCTGGGAGGCGATACCGTGCCATTCGGACTTTATTCTGGGGAAGGTATAGGAGAAGGGTATCACCAGCCGTAGACAGGCCAGCGATTTCCTCTGGGGTCAACACAGACCAGAGGTCGTTGCCCACACTACCCTCCAAGGCTTTCAAGCCAAATTCAATTCACCCCAGAACGGCCCATATCAGCCATTCCACGTCGCCCTGGATACCCTCATCATTAACGTGCTGAAGAAGGCAGCCGAGGCTCGGAGGAATACCAGACTCAATTCCGATGATGAGCACGACGATGAGCACGAGGGCGGCGGCGGTGCTTCGGGTTCGGGATCGGGGGGTGGATGGGACGTTGCTCGTCCCCAAGGAACTCTTCACGAAGAGAGACAGGTGCGCATAATATTCATTGAGACGTCAGGTGCCATTGCTGGGCAGGCTCGCCAGCTGCCCTGGGTTGTGCACTGTGGCAATACGCCAAACAAGACTTGGCTGGCGATCCTCCAGTACTACACTTTGCAGGAGCTCGACGCAGCTACCTGTCGGTACCTGGAAAATCAGGATCATCCCCGACACTTCTTGGGATATTTCGCGAAATTCAAGGGATGAATGTCACCCCCGATGCTGCCGAACAAATCGAATTTATCGACAACGATCAAGTTAATGCCTGGCTTCGTCTCTCCCAGTGCACCGCCCTCACAGTTGCTTGCTTCCTCCACCGCGATCCTGCTGTTCCTGCTGACAGGGCGACGCCGTTTGGCCCAATTCACCTCTTGAAGGAGGCAATCGGCGCTATCTCGACCCTGGCCAATTCGAAGTCGCTGAGTTCTACACAGAGCCTGATTCTGACTCTGATATTGAGGAGGACGTTGGGCGCTGGGCAAAGCACAGAAAGGCCTTCCCAGGTCTCATGCAGGCTGGCAGAAAAGGATTTTGAGCAATGATCGCAAGGTGATTAGGTTCAATGGGCACTCCCGGGAACCCCTCTCTCGTGCTCGTGTTAAGCAGGGAGCAGGTTATATGAACCCCTACGCTGGACAAGATGTCCCAAATGTGGCTCTGCCACCAGGCGTTCCATCTCCCAGGTGCGATGCACCACCTGTGGGTGGCGATGGCGATGGCGATGGAGACGGAGACGGGGATGGGGGTCATTAGGACGCCCTGGGTCTTCTTGGGGTTTCGGTTGGGTTTCTTTGTTTTAGTGGGTTTCTTGGGTTTTGTTTTCATTTCTATCGGCTACTTGAGGGGTCTCCAAGGCTAATTTGTGCCTGGCCGCGTCTTCTTTGGACCTTCGGATCGCAGTTCATTTGTTCTATGAACCTTTTTACTCCTGACCAACCTGTATCTCTTCTGCGCTTATTTTCTGGAGCTTATTTGTTTGTGCCAGGGTACGTCTTCTTTGGGCCTGCGGGTGTTTTTTGTTTCATGGACTTTCCTACTTTTGTTCCAACTTGCTTCCATTTGGCGACAGTTTTTTAGAGCTTGTTTGTTTGTGCCGGGCTATGTCTTATTGGAGCCTTCATATTTGTTTGCATGAGTTTTAAGGGGCTTTCTTATCTTATTTTGCTTTTTTGCTTCTATCTGCGAATCATTTTCTTAATCCTCTCGACGCTGTTTTATAGCTTCTCTAGATCCTATCCTGCAGTCCTAGATTTTAGTGTTCTTAATAGTTTTTTTTTTTGAATTTTGCCAGTGAGATATAAAGGTTTTATCAAACGCTAAACGTCCCCTTTCTTCTTGATCTCGTCCTAGTGTGTATAATCTAATCTTTTGGAAATCATAAGTTATGCTCATTCAACCAAGTAACCAGGCACATAAAATCCTGTCCCTGCAATCCCGAATAGATAGTCTCTATCTGGCCTGGAGCCATCCGTGCATGTAGTAATTGAGACATTTGGCGGTCAAAAGGCTATGGCGTGGACCGGGTACATGCAAATGATTTACACGGACCTTGGGCCAAAGCCAAATCTGTGCTCTAGCATATAGCTCCTTCGTTCCCGGGGGACGCTGTAAGTTCATTCATCACCTAGAGACCTTTCACGCATCAATCCAATTCCTCCACACACTCTAAATATTTCATATACACAAAATTATGACAGGAAATACAAGCAGAGGAGGGTTCTTCTGTTCAGAGGCCAAAGTGAGCACACCCGAAAATCTTTATATAACACTTGACTACGGTACCAGTAGTCCCCCGAGCTCAGCCATCATCATCGAGATCTTCTGTATCCTTTGTAGAGAGTGGCATGCCAGCAAGGGATAGACAACGACCTGTTAATTCATTTGTTGAGGAAGAGGAGCTTATGGAAGATAACGAGGATGATGTTCCCATTCGTCCCAGAAGGCTCGAAAAACGTCCAGCAGAACCACTGGTGGAGCAACAGCCACTGAGTATAAGGAGCCGGTTGAGATTTGTGCGTGAATCCGATAACTTTTAAAATTGCATGCTAATAAGGAAGAGCACTGAGTACTACCCATCACTGGCTCGGAATGGCCCTTCACAAGGGCTTTCGTCACAGCAGCAGGCAACACAATTGCATTCAGGCCATCTCAGAGTAGATTCGTCACACCTTTCACCCTTTGATGCTTTAGGGGAAGGAATACTGGCATCCCATTTGGAGCGTCGTATGGGTAACCTGGACGTTGAGGCGTCTGATATTGCAGTCCCGGTAACCGTATCATCAAAAAGCAATCCCTTGCATGGGGAGGAGAGGATAATCTTAGAGAAAGCAGCTAATATGGTAGGGTATCACACATGGTTTGTTAATCCCTTTGTAAAGCCTGCCGAAAACAATACGCTTCTCAAAAGCTATTGGGTAAAGGCAGCTACCAAGTTGGGTTGGAGAGAGAGGGAGATCGGGAAGCCGGCAATGACTTTTGTAAGTCTTTTGAATATCCCTGAACGTCCACTTTGGGACAGTGAACGGCTAATTAGCTACATTTAGTTGAAATCGAGGCAGTCCAGTGCCAGCTCAAACTTAGTTTCAGAGTCCAAAAACACGGTTGAGGACTTATATGACATCGCGCATAAAACACGGACCGAAATAAAGGCGCGGGTTACCTATTTGCTTGAAAACGACCAATTCACATGCTATCCAAGTAAACAAGAGGTCAGTAGTACGCAGATCGTCACCAATGAGACGCGAAAAGGCTTACCAAGGCAGGAATCAGGTTTCTGGTTTGCTGCGCTGTAGCTAGCAAAACTATTGTTTTATAAGTGGTACCTGGGTAGGAGAATGCGTGGGAGGACCGATAAAATGTTTCTTAATCGTACTAACAACGTCCTAATATGCCTTACAACGGCCTGTATGTATCATACTTTGAAGGCTTGGAGTTCCGGATCATTTGTTCAGCCCCCAGATTTCTCAGCTCTGACAGCACAGACTTAGTTATAACCTTTGAAGGTCCAAATAAGACGTTCTAAAGGTTATCGTACTCACCGAGAAAATACAGATGTTTATCTCCGATAGCATGCAACCTGGCAAGGGCTGCCCCAAGAGGTGAGAAGGAAACTCCTGGAAGACTCCAAAAAGCGTATCAAGAGGATGCTGCGGGATAGTGGGTTTGTTCAGGATAAGGAGTCTCGCGCCCCACTTGAGGATAAGGAAGCCGTGGCATATATGGAGTTGGAGATTTCAGGGGATGATGAAAGCGAGGTGGAGGACAATAATTCAGATCCTGAATATGGGGATGAGGTTGAGGCTCTAGAGGCGGGGTGGGTTGAGGATGAATAACATCCTATTCGGAATAAATGTAGTATTAAAATAAAATAAAGAAATAATTGAAAATATTTATTAATTTATAATATACTACTTAAAGTTAGACTACAACCCAATTGGAAAAACTAAAGCTCTGTGAAGGTCGCGTAGAACCGGGCAAAGGCCCCTAAGTGCCGTGAAGAAAGCACTAGTACGGCGAAAGAGTGAAGGAATGTGACGAGACAATGGTGCTGCGATAAAGAAAGAAATTAGGGAACTGGATAGTGTTATTATAATACCATGGGTCGGGCAGTCATAGTGCAGAGTTGAGAATTGGAGGGATGGACGCGACAGCAAGCATCATAGATGAAGAAACGAGCGACAGCTGTAAAAGGACGAGAATCGTCCGCATAGGTATTGAATACGCGAGGAGAAGTGGTGTTGTGGAATTAGGTCTCCGTGTAATGGTGAAGGGAAGGGGAGAAATAAGTGAGGGTAGTGAGGAGCAAGAAGACAACAAGAGGAGGTGAGTTTGGGATGTTCAAAGGCACAAAGGGTTTGTGCATAGCTGGGCATAATCGGGATGTGTGAATCTACGCTGGGGGGAGTGCATTTAGGCCATAGGGAGCCATTATTGAGTCGTGGGGCAAGTGTCCATAACGGAACAATCCAAGGGGAGGGAGGTAGGGCCGGATAAACTAGGGTGGATGAGACAAAGCATGATTGGACCGTGCAACAGCACAAAAGGGATGGACAACCCCTGAGTAAGCCGGATGGCAACGAAAAGTGTGGGTAAAAAGAAAATACCACAAAACGCCCGAGCTATCATGAGTTGTGGGGTCATGGATACAAGATACAACAACTTGAGTTTTATAATTTGGCCCCCCATCCATCACATACCTCATGAGGGATAGGGGGAAAAAGCTGACTTTTGCTGATACAGGCCTCTTCTAGCGGTCTTTACCTCTTGCCGAAGCGTTCCCATACACCTGCGATTTGCCCTGCCTAACTGGAGCCGAACTCGTATCATTGGGTAGTATTCCGGGGATTCTTCACACATCATCTCTATTACCACTTGAGTCTATCATGCCTGTCCTGTCCACAAAGCCAGAGTCTAGCTTCGAGACGGGTTTACCCCGCTCCATTTTGTTGAAATTTTCTATTTAATTTCCTTTGGGTGTATCGTTGATAATATAGAATATTCTCATACTTGGTTTAGGTTTCGGTTAACCTGTACACCGCTTACATTACTACAGCTAGGACATATATTTCTCTATATTTCACGGTATTGAACTGGTTAGGTTAGAAGATTTTCATAAGTGTTTTCTTATCTGGTGTTCGGGATTTTACGGTTGTTTTATGCATCTTTTATGCATTGTTCTTGGTCATATAGATCATATTCTTACATAATATTTCCCTCCCACCATCTCAGAATTACGCATATTATTTGGGATTTTCTTGGCAGAATATCAGGGTCCAACACAGTTCGCACTTAGGTTTCTTACAATCTTTTCCATATGTTTATCTCACTTGCAGGGAGGATGAACTTGGGTATAAATACGCCGGTTACTACCCACCTCGCTTAGATAGAATAATAACCAGAACTCCTACCAATCTGCTCGCGTACATACCTCTCCTCACTTAGCGTGCTACAGAAAACCCTTCGTACTTCCGTACAATTTTCCACATAACAGTAATGATCGAGCCACCAGAGTTCACATTTTGAACACGTTTTGCATTTGGACTAGGTAGCTATAGTTCCTCATTCTCTTCCAATTTATTTTACTTGATATCAGGAATCCTGTTCCGTTTGTTCAACTATTCCCTAGTCCAGCCCACTTGTTATATAATCTCGTTCCTGGAAGGTTTCTCATGATCCTGGCTAGACTCATTTCCCCTTGTCATTCTTAAGAAGTCCCTACTCAGCGCTGATCTGTCCACTCTTTCTTGGATCACTGGCAAGGATTCAGGGCATTTAAAGGACGCGGGTTTAATTGACTGTCTTCTACTAAGGTCCAATATGTATCAAATGTTGTGCTCCTGTTCCTTCTTTTTGAGTTTAAGGTTCCCCGAGTTAGTCCCGGACTAACACAAGCCACTGTCCAAGCTAATCTCTTGTTGCGTGCCTGAAATTCTTAGGACTGCAATACTCCTGTAGGTCTGGATTACCTTTTGTGATACACTCTTGAGTTTTGAGTTCCCGCAGAGAGGCGTGGAATACCTAGCAGTAGGACCAGGCAGAGGTCGAGCCCGCTTGTTGATTTCGGTTTCGGTAAGGGCTCCATAACCGAATACACAGTCGCAGTCGCTGCCGGTGCCTGAAAAGCTTATTTAGGTTTCATCCCTGTTACCCAGTTCCCAAATCTTGGGCTGGTTTACTTGGTTCACCTAGGTTATTGATGCTGTTTGCCCCTTTGTTACCACTGGTCGTCGATATTGGAGTTTGAAATTTCCCATATTTTTGTCCTATAACTGATACCTGGGCCTGTTTCCAGCAGAACTTCCAATTATGATTGGCCAAAGCGCAACGGGTGCATTGATTGGCTATCTTTCACTCTTGAATTTTGTCCTTAGGGATTCCTTTATGAGCTTCAACCCAATTTGTGTGCTGTACCTTCCCTTTGGGGGGGCTTTTTCCCTGTTCCACTTGTTTTTTCAATTTGTAGGCAGCCTTTTCAGCTGCCGTATAGGTTGTTTATTTTTATTTCCTGCTGTGGTCTTTCTAGATTTGGATTACTCCTCCCTTTTTCTTTTCTGGCAGTTGCTTTTTCCCTGGTCGTTTTTTCTGAATAGCCCTTGTTGTTCCTAGAACAATTCTTCTACTTTGGTAACCATACGGACTGCATTGATCCATTCACTATCCAAGTCATGATTCTCACGTGATAGCTTACACATAGCTTCAATATGGAGTTGTCTCTGTATTATGATTCTCCAAGCCATACTGGATACCTCTGCCTCGATATTGTGGTTTTCTGTGGTAAGGAGGTAATTCTCTATATCTCCTCTGTGCCTAACCTTCTCCATCTCGCCTAAGACCGTCTCCGCCTTATACTGTACTGAGAATCGTTCTTTAACTTCGGCCCAGAAAGTTATCCAAAAATCATAACCCTCGTGTTAGGACAATCCGTGGTCCCCTGTCATTTTCTTCCTATAGTTTATTGTGAAATGGGCCACCTCAGTTCCTTCCATTCTTCCTCACTCATACTTGATGCATTCTTTGTCGTTGTCCTATTTCCATGGGTTTCTTTCCTAGTAATCCTCGCAATTTAGTATCCATACTTGCACATCCTGAGTATGCTTATTTTCAAATTTGAATGAGGGATCTGCCAGCCGCCTATTCGTTCTGGCTAATGCTTGACCTAGTCAGTCCAGCCAGGCATCAGCTTCTGATTAAAATTTTCGATCTGGCCAAGGCCAACCAGAAGGTTCACTGCCTCGCCTGAAGGAACTGCCTTTATCGTCAGAGCCTGGGTCGTCGTCTACGGGTTTAGGACCATATGCTGTTGGCGGCGGTGGTGGATTTTTTCCCCATTTGCATTTCCCTCTCCCCTGTTTACTCCCTCTCCCTAATCTACTCCTTTCCCTTTATCTCAGGCAGGGCCAACGCGAAATTCTTCCCTTCCATCAGCCATGGTTCGTTTTTCTAATCCAGTATTGCCCAGTGGCTATGGTGCCACTGTTTCCCACACACTAGGTGGGTTTTTTGCAACCAGTTGTTGCACTAAAAGTCTCATTCATCTGTGTCAACATTTGGTTTAGCTGTTCAGATGCAGCATTCTGTCTAACGGTATATGCCTCACTTTCTCAACGCTCTTGGTTGAGGCGCTGGTGAAGTTCTCGTAAATCTTCTCTGGTCTGCTCATGTTCTTTTTGGGCGGCCACTTGTCTTTGTATGAGTTATGCCTTTTGGCTAGCCAAAGCCTGTTCTAGCAGGGGGTCTCGATCAAGCAACTCCTGTTGCTAACATTTCGGGTCCCGAATTGACTTGTTTCAACTCTTCTCTAATGATTTGTTCCCCACAGGTTATCCGTTGGGCAATATGCGGGAGTAGGTTTGCCTGATCCTGAGCTTCACTAGAGAGTTCACAGTAGGCCAGATGTTGCATATCAACCGATTCCTGTCGGGTACCGTCAAAGTAGCCAATTACCTGGCCAATGCGTTCTGCTAATCTTTCCATAGCAGGATTTCTGACGTCTGGGTGACTTGGAGTACTTGATCGAGTTCCTAGGGCTGACCTTTTGACCCTACTTAGTTGTTAGCGGTGGTGGAGTGCCAAAAGTGACCTGGAGCGTCCAGGTGCATTGTTGTTTCCAACCAGAGAGACTACTTCTATATCAGACCTTGCTTTGTCCGTGTCGACAATTAATTGTCGTGCCATCTCGTTTTATTGGAACTAAGGATATTTTCCAGATTCCAAAAAGATAGGGTAAAGGAGGGTGTGGTAAGGCTGAAACAATTGGAAGTTCATTCTTGTTCAGTTTCGTAGTCTCAGAACAGTTTCGACAGGAACGTGGGACCGTAAAAGTGTTCATAGATTTCTTAGAAACCTGATTCTGTCAGGACGAGCAAGGGATCGGTGAACGAGGAGGGTTCCTGAGGTATAAAGAATTGAATCTCCTGCAGGGAGTTTTCAATTATTTCTTCGCAAGAGAAGATGTATTTTGAGGGACGTGGTAAGAGCAGAAACACGTCGAGGAGAGTGGAATCAGCTGTGAGCTTGTATGATTCCTGAGGTATGACTTGTAGGTGTCCAGTAGTCATATAAATGGCCTTGGTAACAAGGGGAAATATCACTATAAGGTTAAGAGTAGTCGATTCTAAGGGCAAGCAAATCGGAATAGGCTTAAATCTTCCTTCGTAAACGGAGGTTGTCTAGGAAGGCTCATAGATAAAGATTTTTTTGAGTAAAGCTTATAATATTGATAAGATCTCTTCTCCGTTGCTTGATAATGGCTAAAGCTCAGAAGTCACTTCGATATTTATATCCCGCGTCTGAGTGTGCTTGGACTACAACTGGTTTTACATATAAACATGTATTTTCTCCCTAACCTTCGTCAATTGATCCGCGAGCGAACCCACTTTGACCCTGTAACCTTTTCTTCCCCCACATATCTGACGGTATGATCAGAGCTCCTGTCTTCTCTGTGGGTGTGGACCCACTTAGTCTAAGTTGTCAACCTTGTTTTGGCTGTTAAGATAAGGTCCCTCAGTTTGGAACGTACCAATAACTTCATAGAACTCCAAGGGGCCAACTGGCAGGTCGGCCAAGTCTGCTTCGTGCAGTCTTATCCTGCCCTGCAGCTGGCTTTCAGGATGGCTAGTGGTCTAGATCGGCCAAATTCCTTCTCGGCTTCACTGCCTCACCCTATCCACTTGTCCCGATAGGTTCATTGACCAGATAGGCATGATGGGGGCGTCAGCGGACTATTGGTGTTTGTCGGAGTAGCCTACTTCAATTGTACGTTGATACCCATCTTGGACTACCTGGGCTCTCTTAACTTCACTGTGGTGTAACATTGCAAGCTCTTGACAGAATCGCTTCGTTCCACTTCTCAGACGTAGCCAAAGATGCCCTCTTATGTACTCAGCAGACTGCCTCCGGTTGGAAAGACGGCGACGACGTATACTAAGTTACAAGATGTGTTCCAATTTGTCGTTTTTCTAAGCGAACGAGCAACTGCACAAGGTACCTGTGTCGACTCCCAGGGCTAACGCCAGTGCGGGAGTGGTATGATTGTCTGTAGAAGTTCAGACTCATGCTCCTCTTCCTGAGTATCATTTAATCCTCACAGGAGTCGTTTCGGCCTAACAGAAGTGTTACACATATGGGATATGGTAGTAGACTTTTGAGTATAAAGATGTGATGTTATATAACACCGGGCGGTGACTATATTGACTACAACATACACTGGCAAGAAGTAGGATCGTATCCAGAATTTCTCAACCTCTGTGAAAGATGATAGAGTAATTTATCTAAGTGGATCTATTACGTATTCTACATTCTTGATAATCCGAATGCATCTGCACATGAGTGCATATATGCAGGGAAGACGCCCATACAGACTGATCACCTAGTAATCTGTATGATGTTCGCAAATGGGCTGCATCAACTTGAACTTAGTTCATTTGGGAAAGAGATTGAAGCCTATCAACTGGTGGAGTGCCTGACACCCTCAGAGAAATAGACAGTCCGGGAGATCATATGCTGTAGTGGGGTCAAACATCTTCAGGGTCAAACTGTGGTCGCACTTTTAAAGACGATAGCCTGAGTCTCTCAGGATACTTCTTTATATGGCTAACACAAGTACTGGAAAAAAGTGTATAAATAGTTAGCAACCCCTCGTATTTAAGGGACACGCTCCGCGCCCTCTATTTTCCTCCCGCTTGAAACTCTTGCCCTTTTTAGAAGAACAAAACTTCGCCCTTTTGTATGGCAACAGCCACGACACACCAAATCTTGCACGTCGCTTAAGCTTCACTCTTTAGCGACACAGCCCCACTTCCTGTGTAACAGGGATGGCCACAGCTTCCCCTGGCCCCTCTAGGTCAGCCTCGCGCACCCAGCACCGCACAGCCCCCTACTCAGCCCATTCCTCCCGCGCCAGCACCCCTGCACCCCTCCCCGACTACCTTATTGCAACCCAGAACCTCCTGGACGTAATTGTTACCCAGTTTAGCCTCTCACAGGAATCCTTCCCTGCGTTTGACAACTCCCTCCTCCAAAACCTTTCCGACGGAGAAGTCACCATCATCCCACTCCTCTGCACCGCCCTCTCTGGGATCAATGAGGTAGTTAGCCGACTTGCCGCACTGACTACGCACGTGGATGAGATCTCCTCCGCTATCAAGACCCCGCTCCTCCCCCTACTTCAGCATCCCCCACGATTGCAGCCTTGGAGGCCACAGTCAGGGACCTCTCCCTGCGAGTCACGCCAGGAGCTACTGCCAGACAACCCCCTCCTCCCCACCCGGGCCCCCC